>JAMYXO010000396.1:0-49272 GCA_033310375.1 Conus canariensis | reverse complement strand
AATACAATTTTTTGACATTATCTCATAAATAAGTTGTTTGACGTTGACTCGAAATTTTGTGTTTGACTCGACGTCATCAGTTAAAATGTTTGACATTGACTCATCAATTAGTTTTTTGACGTTGATCATAAATTGCGTTTAACATCGAATCCTATTCGGTGTTTGGGGAGCGTCATCAGTTGCTGTATGACGTTGATCTATCAAATATGTTTTTGGGGGACGTTGCATCTCAGTTGGTTGACATCGAATCATCAATTATTTGTTTGACATCGACATCATCAATTAGTTGTTTGACATTGAATCATCAAATTAGTTGTTTGAATTGACATCATCAATGAGTGTTTGAATCGCATCAAAATAAAGGTTTGCGTTGAATCATAAATTTTTTATTTGACCGGGACATATTAATGCCTGACGACATCGACTATCAATTGCGTTTGCATCGCATCAATAATGAGCTTTTTTTGACGTTGCATAATAAATTTAGCTTTTTGCATCGACATCAATAATGGCTTTTTGACTTTGACATCATCGTTGCTGTTGCATCGTTTACTACCGACACCCCCAAAAAATAATGAATTTTTTTCACTCAGTGACACAAAAAGCTAAAAAGCATATTGTGATTTGAAAATCAAAAATGATAGTTACAGAAGAATAAACATTTTTTTTTTGATAGGCTGTCGGCAGAACCTAGTTTCACAATGTAAAACCCTAAAAGGAAAAATGTTGTTGAATTTTGTTGGTATGATATTAGCTTTTAGATTTTATTCTTTGTTTTTAAAAAGTCAGTTTAGAAGGAACTGAAGGGGTTTTCCCACCCTGTTTAGGAAACAAACTCGAATTTTTGAGTACCTAACTTTTAGAAACATCTTACCCTTCTTTGAAAAAACGCCTCATCTGTGCTTGCCCCAGGTCCCATTCCATTTCCTTCCCTGTCATGTTGCCAAAACCCCTTTTTTTCCCTTTCCCCCAAAGTTGGTTTCCATCCTATCATTCCCTTACTGTCACAAAACCCACAAAAATGGACCACCCACATGAGTCTCGGAAGGAAAACAGATTTCTGTAGAAAGCCCCGGGACAGACAAGTTCAGTTACGCAGAATTTTTGAGAGTTTTGATGTTTAACACACTGTGGGTTCGGCAAGCCAAAATTGCTAATACCCCCTTTCGCTTGTGGTTTCAGCAATGCCAAATTGCTAATACCCCTTAGCTTGTGGTTACAGCAATGCCAAATTTCTAAAACCCCCCTTTCGCATGTGGTTACGGGAATGCCAAAAATTTTGATCCCTTAGATTGTGTTTCGCAATGCCAAATTGCTAATACCCTTAGCATTGTTTACAGCAAAAGCCCAAAATTCAATAACCCCTTACGCCCCCCTTGGGTTACGGCAATCCAAATTTGATTTCCCCTTTCGCATTGCAGTTACAGCAATGCCCAAAAATTTCCCAAACCCCTTAGCATTTTTTTCCAAACCAAATTCTAATACCCCTTTCCATAATTTTAAGCAATGCCATATTTCCCAAACCCCCTTCCTTTTACCAATCCCCAAATCAATACCATTTCCACTTAGTTACAGCAACCAAATTGCTAATACCTATTACGCACTTATTACAGCAAGCCTTTTTTTTCCAATACCCACGCCTGTGGTTACGCAATGCCAAATTGCAAATTTACCTATTACGCAGTTTTACAGCATGCCAATTGCAAATCCCTTTTAGCACTGTGTTACAGCAATGCCAATCTAATCCCCCTTACGTTTGTGTTAAGAATCCCAAAATTGCTAATACCTATTAGCACTGTGTTCGCAACCCAAAATTTGCTAATACTATTCGCATGTGTTACAGAAAGCCAAATTGCTAATACTATTACGCATGGGTTACAGAATCCCAAATTGCTAATCCTATTGCACTGGGGGTTCAGCAATCCCAAATTGTAATACTATTACGCATGTGGGTACAGCAATGAAAATTTGTAATACCTATTACGCATGGGTTTACAGCAATGCCAAATTGCTAATATATTACGCACTGTGGTTCAGCAATGCCAAATTTGCTAAACCTATTACGCTTGTAGTTCAGCAATGCCAAAAATTGCTAAACCTTTTACGCATGTGGTTAAGCAATGCCAAATTGCAAAACCCTATTACGCACTGTGGTTACGCAATGCCAATTTTCCCCTAAATACCTAATTCGCATTGAGTTACAGAAATGCCAAATTGAAATCTTTAGCATGTGTTTACGCAATGCCAAATTTATACCTATTCGCACTGTATTCCTTCCAAATTGTAATCCTTTTCGATGTGGTTGAAGCCAAAAATTTTTCCCTATTACGCCGGTGGTTCGCAATGCCAAAGTGCCTTTCCCCTTCTTATCTTTTGGGGTGCGGGGTTTAAGTGGTGTGGTGCTGGTTTTTTAAGGGGTCTGGTGCTGGTTTAAGTGGTCGTGGTGTGGTTTTTAATGGTGTGGTGCTGGATTTAAGTGGTCTGGTTTGTGGTTTTTAGGGGCGTGGGTGGGATTTAAGGGGGGCTGGTGCTGGTTTTTAAAAGTGGTCGTGGTGTGGATTTAAGGGGGGTTGTGGTGCGGGTTTTTAAAGTGGTGTGGGCTGGATTTAAGTGGTCGTGGTGTGGATTTAATTTCGGGGTTGGGTTTGTGGTCGTGGGCTGGATTAATTTTTTTTTTAAAGGGTCGTGGTGCTGGATTTAAGTGGTCGTGGTGCGGGATTTAAAGTGGTCGTGGGGTGCTGGATTTAAGGGGTCGTGGGCTGGTTTTAAGTGGTGTGGTGCTGGATTTAAGTGGTCGTGGGTGGTTTAAGTGGTCGGGTGGGGGGCGTTGTGGATTTAAGTGGTCGTGGTGCGGTACTGAAGTGGTCAGGCTTTGCGGCGAACAATCACCGTTATGTAGACATGGTTGGCAAAATTGAAGTGACTGTAAACATCAAATACTTGTACATTAAATGTAGCCTTTCACGAAAGGGTGCAGTGGGTCCCCTTGTTGATTGCCAGTCACCCCTTATGTCCCCAGCCTTTGGGGGATGGTTAGTAGCCAAAATAAAGGTGAAAAAAGGTAATCACCCCACCCCCCCACCACCCTTCCATCCCCCCCCCCAACCCCACCACCCCCAAACCCAGCATCACCACCCCCACCAAAACCAGCATCACCCCACCACCACCCCCCGCTCACCACCACCTCCACCCCACTAATGAGATGTGTAAATGCGACTGGGGGGAAAATGTTAATGACAGCAATAATAACGAAGTAATAGTAGGGGTGTTTGAAAATTAACAATGAAAATTTGGGTAATGAGAATAAAACAAGAACAAAAAAAAAAGGGGACAATAAAAATATTAGTAAAAATTTTAAAATTTGATGATGATGATGATGGGGGATGATGATGTTGATGAAAATGAGGATGTAGTAATAGTAGTAAAAAAGATGAGGGATTAAAAATTTGAAACCAATTTAATAATGATAATAATAAAAAATAAAAATTAATAAAAATTAATAATAAAAAACAGTTTAATTTATTTAATAGAAATTTAAAAAGAAAATAATACTAAAAAAAATTTAAAAAAATGACAGTGATGAGAAAAAGGGTTTAAGGGGATGATGATAAAGTTGATGTGATGATGATGATGATGATGATGATGATGAGGGGAAAAAGAGAAGAAAAAAAAAACAAACAAAAAAAAAAAAGTACGTTACAAAAAACACAAAAAAAAAATTTCCAGTAAAAAATTAAGATAACTAGACAGAAAAAGCAAAAACGCCTACACCACCCCCCCCCCCCCCCCTCGCCTCCCCCCAGCACGGGCACGGGGAAACCCCATGGACACGTGCAACCCGCATCCCAAATCCAAAACCACCCCCACCCGCCTTTTCCACCGAGTACGGGGCGCACTGAGTTTTTGGGTACAGTAATTCCTCCCAATTCCCCCCAATCTATCAACAGTTGCAAAAACCCCCAAAACACAAAAACCACACCACACACACGCACGCCCGAAACGCACGCCGCACACACACACACACACCCCCAAAACACCACGCAGCACGCAGGGCAGGGCACGCCCCGCACGCACGCCCGCACGCAAACACCACTTACATACTTCAGCAAGCACGCACGCACCCCACGAAACACACACAAAAATACATACATCAGGAAGGCACGCGCGCACCCCACACACACCACCCCACACCAACACACACACACACCCACACACAAAACACACACACACCCCGCACGCTTTGCACGCCCGCACGCACGCACGCACGTACGCAAGAAAACACTCACCCCACACTCCCCAACACACACACACCACACCACCCCAAAACACCCCACACACACACACATTTATATTACTATTTGGAATCATTTCTGCTTTTTCTTTCTGTCTTTTCTTCTGTCTGCTGTCTGTCTGTCGTCTGTCTACCCAGTGACTTGTTTGTTTTGTGTTGGCTTTTTTTTTGTCTGTGGATTGTTTCAAAAAATGCGCCGTCAGATGTTGTTTCCCGTCGGGCCTCCGTGAATGCAATGTTCAGTCACGGTGTTTAGTTTGTTGTTTGTTTTGATTTTCACAAAATGAAATCTCATGTAACAAACCCACCTGTCCCCCAAAGGCTCTTCTCTATCCTTTTGTGTGTGTGTGTGTGTGTGGGTGTGTGGTGTGTGTGCGCGCGCGCGCGCGCGCGTGTGTGTGTGTGTGGGGTGTGGGGTGTTTTGTGTGTGTGTGGGGGGTTTGCATTTTGTTTTGGGTGTGTGTGTGTGGGGTGTGTGTGTGTGGGGTGTTGTTTTGTGTGAGAAGGGTGTGTGTGTGAAGTGTGTTTTTGTAAATATGTGTGGGGCGTGTGGGGTTGTGTGTGTGTGTGTGTGTGGTGTGTGTGTGTGTGTGTGTGTGTTTTGTGATTTTGTGTGTGCGTCCCGTTGAAAGGGCGTGGCGCGCTGGTGTGTGTTGTGTGTTTGTGTGTGTTTTGTGTGGGGTGTGTGTGTGTGTTGGTTTGACTTTGTGTGTGTGTTTTTGATGTGTGTGTGTGTGTGTTTTGTGTGTGTGGTGTTTTGGGGTTTTGTGTGATGTGTGTGTGTTTTGGTGTGTGTGTGTGTGCATGGGGTGTGTGTGAAAGGGTGTTTTGCGTGCGTGCGGGGTTTTTGCGTTCTTTGCGTGCGTGCGTGCATGCGTGCGTGCGTGCGTGCGTGTTTTGTGTGTTTGTGTGTGTGTGTGTATGTGTGTGTTGTTTTTGTGTGTGTGTGTGGGCCCTTGCGCGCGCGGCGGTTTGTGTTTTGCGTGTGGTGTGTGTGTGTTGTGTTGTGTGTGTGTGTTGTATATCTTTTATGTGGGGGTTGATGTGTGTGTGTGTGTGTTGTTTTGGTGTTTTGTGTGTGTGGGGGCATGTGGGTATGCGTGTTTTGTGTGTTTTTTGTGTGTGTGGTGTGTGTGTGTGTGTGTGTGGGGATATGTGTGAAGTGTGATGTGTCTGGGTGTGTGGGGATATGTGTGTGCGGGTGTGTGGGGGTTTTTTGTGGGGTGTGTGTGTGGGTGTGTGTGTGTGTGTGTGGCCCGTGTTTTGTGCGTGAAGTGCAGGGCGTGCGCGCGTGTGTGTGGGGTATAGGTTTTGGGTTTGTGTGTGTGTGTGTGTGGGGTTGTGTGTGTGTGTGTGTGCCTGATGTGTGTTTTGTTTTGTGCGTGTGTGTGTGTGTGGTGCATGTGTGTGTCCCTTGTGTGTTTGCTTTGCGTGCTTTTGCTTTTGCTTTTCGTGAGTCCCGTGCGTGCGTGCGTGCGTGCGGGTGTGTGTGTGTGTGTGTGATGTGTGCGTCCCCTTTGTGCGCGCGCGGCGGTGTATGTGTATGCGCGGGGTGTGTGTGTTGTGTGTGTGTGTTGTGTTTTGGGTGTGTGTGATATCTGTATGTGTGTGTGATGTGTGTGTTGTGTGTGTGGGGTGTGTGTGTTTGTGTGAATGTGTGTATGCTTTTGGGGTTTTGGTGTTTTGTGTGTGTGTGTGTGTGTGTGTGTGTGTGTGTGTGTGTCGTGTGTGAGGGCAGGGCGTTTCGCGGCGTGAACCCCTCTTTGCGGTGCGTGCGTGGGGTTAGTGCTTTGGGGTCTGACTCTGGGGTTGCGTATGCGTTTTTGTTTTTGTTTTTGGGCGTGCGCGTTTTGCGTGTGCGTGTGTGTGTGTGTGTGTGTGTGTATGTTTTGTCCGTGTGGGGTGTGTGTGTGTTTGGGTGGTGTGTGTGTGTGTGTGTGTGTTGGTGCGTGCGTGCGTCCCGTGCGTGAGAAAACTTTGTACTTTACCTTTGTATATTTTTGACGAGACGGGTGTGTGTGTGTGTGTGCGGGGGGGTGAGTGCTTGGGGGCGTGCATGCGGGCGTGCATGCGTGCAAACGTGTGTGCTTTAGTAGGGCCTGCACTCAAATATTTGTCTTTTTTTTGAGAGAAAAGAGGTGTGTGTGTGTGTGTGTGGTGTTGTGTGTGTGTGTGGGTGTGTGTTTTTGGTCCCGTGCGTCCCGTGCGTGCGTGCGTGCGTGCGTGCGTAAAGCATTTGGTACATACCTTTGTATATATTGACAGAGGGGGTTGTGTTTTGTGTGTTTTGCGTGAGTGAGTGTTGCGGGCTTTGCATGCGGGTGCCTGCGTCCCTCCCGTGTGTGCTTTTGTACCCCCTGCACTAAAATATTTGTCTGTTTTGACGAGATAAGAGGTGTGTGTGTGTGTGTGTGTGTTTTGGTGTGTGGTGTGTGTGGGTGTGTGTGCGGGGCGCGTGTTTTGTTTTGTGTTCCAACGGGCTATTTGAACTTACCCCGTGAAGCGTTTTTTAAACGAAAAGAAAAAATTTCGGGGAAAAAAACACTATGGTATTTAAAGTTTGTCTTTGTTTATCTTTTTGGTTTTTTTGGGTTTTTAAAAACAAAAGTGAATATTTTCAGACTACGTTTTTGGTCGCTTTCTTTTAAAACATCTTTCTGATTGGGAAAACAAAAACCTGTGAAGTTCCTGCTTCCTTTCAGGAGGAGTAGGCTGATTTTGACCCACCACCGTTTTGTGTGGTGAAAAAAACCAAAAGGGTAGATTTGGATCCCCGGTGAGTAAAGCCCCAGAAAACCGTGACCCCGCGGGTCCCCCCCTTTCCCCCTTTCCAAACCCGGTTTCCAGAGGGAAAGACGAAGACAGTGGCTGCCACCAAAAACGAATGAAAGGCCTTGTTTTAAGGAGTGGCGAAATTTATAGCTGGGGGGCTTTGGGGATTGTTTTGAGAATTTTGTTGTTTCTAAAAGTGGATTTCCTCATTTTTTTTCCCAAAAGGGAATTCAAGGAGCAAGCCAGGTGGTTGTTTGCGACGATTAAAAATCAAAGGAAGGGGGACTTTTGGGGGGGCTTCCAGCTGGCGAAAAAGTAGGGCCAAGGGGGTTTTAAAGGCTGGAAACTTTGCCCGTCAACAAAGGGGGAAGGTCATTTTTTTAAAGGGACTGTTTGTAAATTTATCGGTAAAAAACCCCCCCAGAACAAGGGAAATAATTGGGGGGAGGAGTTGTTTTTTGTTAAATTTTATCAGTTTGATTTTAAATGCGGGGGAAAATTTTAAATGGTAGGCCCCCAAAAACGCGTACTTAGATTAATAGTGTTTCAGTGAAAAATACAATTTTTTGGCGTGTGTCCAGTCAGGCTTTGGGGCAAATGCTTGCTAAAAGTTAGTCTGAGCCTGGCCCCTGGGGGCCCCCCCACCTCAATTAGGATTTGGCACTAAAACACAATTTAATCCCCATGAACTTTTTGAGGCCTACCATAACTTTTTGGCAGTTTTTAATGTTTAATGAAAATTTGATCAAAAGAACAACCCAAAACCCCAATTATTTTTTCCTTTTTTTTTCGGGCCCTTTTGCACTCACCCGTGCCCCCTTCTTTGCACCAGCTTAAAGGCGCCCCAAATGCCCCAAATTCCCTTTAAATTTTTAACTGTCTACTTGGAACCCACCGGGGTTTGTACCTTGTTGGCCATTTGAAAAAAAAATGGAACTTATTTCCCAGACACAGTAAGATTTCCAAAAGAAATTTCAAATTTTTCCCCCCCGATTTATAAATACTCCACTCCTTAAGAAAAATCCATGGCCCATTAAGTTTTGGTGTGCACCCTGTAGGAAGGAGAAGAGGAGGGGGTGGGGGGTTTTGTGAAGGGGGACAGCCTAGGCTTCTAAAAGGGAAAACGTTTCGGGCCCACACCCCTTCCCATTAAAAAGAATAGTGAAGGGGTCAAAGCCAACCCCGGTTGCTGTTTAAAACCCTAAATGCTGTAACAGCCCGGCCACTCTAAAAAACCGGGGAAAGGGGTGGGGGGAGGAGGGTGGGAGTGGGGAGGGGGGGGAAGGGATGGGGGACGGGGGGGGGGGGGACAGAGGGGGTTTGTTCCGAGGGGGTGGGGGGGGGCGGGTGACAGGTGTGCGCGGGGAGGGGGGCCATTAGCCAAAGGGGTTTTAGAGCTGTTCCCCTTAAACCCCTTTTGGGGGTAAAATTTTTTGTCTTGTTTGGGACTCGGGCGCTGTGGGGGACTATCAGCTTGTACTACTGCTGGTCTCTGTAAGCAAAAACCGACTTTTTCCCCAAAAGTGTGTGTGTGTGTGTGTGTGTGTTGGTGTGTGTGTGTGTGGTGTGTGTGTGTGTGTGTGGGGGGAATAACCGACTTTTCCCGGGAAGCGCGGCGTGTGTGTGTGTGTGTGTGGTGTGTGTGTGTGTGTGTGTTTGTGTGTGTGGGGTGTACTGTTTGGTCTCGGCAAAAACCATTTTACCGATTGTTCCCAGCATGTGTGTGTGTGTGTGTGTGTGTGTGTGTGTGTGTGTGTGTGTGTGTTTGTGTGTGGGGTGTGTGTGACAAACCCGGGGTTTGGGTTAAAAGGCGCGCGCGCGCGCGCGCCGTTTTTGTGTGTGTTTTGTGTGTGTGTGTGTGTGTGTGTGTGTGTGTGTGGTGTGGGGGTTTTTTTTTTTTGGGTTTGGTGTGTGTGTGTGTTTTGTGTGTGTGTTGTGTGTGTGTGTGTGTGTGTGGGGGTGTGGAGCGTGCGGTGGGGGGGTGTGGGGTTTTGTTTTTTCCCATATGGAAATAATTAAAGGGGAAAATTTGTTTTTCCTCATGACAAAAAAATTAATTGACTTCTTTATGGTCTGTCCTTGATGCGGGACAAAGAGTGTCCTTTAAAAAGGTTTTAAAAAATGGAAACAAAAAGCCAGCGTTTTGGTAAAAAACATTTTCAACACAAACTAAATGCCCTAAAGGAGGGGGAAAATTTACTCCATCTGTTAAAATGGTTCGTTTTCACTGGACATTTCTGTGCGAATGTCTTCCGTCGTCTTTTACGAAAATGTTTAAATGGCACTTAAATGGCAGTTCAAAATTATGCAACTTACTACCCTAAAAAAAGGGCCTTTATAATCGCCCCTTACAAAAAAAAAAAAACCAGTCGAGTTTTTAACAGTTTATGTAAATTGGTAGAATAAAGGCCGATTTTTGAAAAAAGGAGCAACAACGACAAAAACACAGAAAACAACAACACCACACACACACACACACAAAACACACACACCCAAACAAAAACACACACACCCCACACACAAAACACACACACAGAGAGTTTTTTTCCCTGATCTCTTTTGGCCTCCCACTTGAACTTGACGTGACTACCAAACCCCCCCTTTTTTCCCCTCATGTGACATTAATAGTACCCTGTCATTCTTTCCCTCCTAATGCAAATTTAAATAGTCCCCCTGTCTTTTCTTTCCCCCCTCATGCTGACTTTAAATAGTCCCCTTTGGAAATTCTTTCCCCCCTCATGCTGTCATTAATATTTCCCTTTTCATTCTTTCCCCCCTCATGCGGGACTTTTAATAGTCCCTGTCTTTTTTTCCCCTCCTATGCTGACTTTAATATTTTACCCTGTCATTCTTTCCCCCCTCATGCGGGACATTAATATTTACCCGGTCTTTTTTTCCCCGCGTCTCCTGTGTTTTCGGGGGGTATGATAATAGTCGATTTAAATTTATGCGCGCACGCCACACACACACACACCCCACACCACACACACCCACACACACACCCCAACACACAAAAAACAAAAAAACCCCACACCACCACACACACACACCACAACACACACACAAACACACACACACCACACACACACACCCCAAACCACCCCACACACACACAAAAACACACACAAACACACCCACACAAAACACAACACAAAACACACCCCACACACCCCACACGCCTGTGACAGTGGCAGTGTGTGTGTGTTGGGTGTGTGTGTGGTGTGTGTTTTGGTTGTGTGTGTGTGTGTGTGTGTGGTGTGGTAGGGCTTAAAAGGTGTTGATTTGACAAAACCCTAATGATTTAATTTTTGGACCTGTCAAGTTTCCGTCACAAACCCCTATCCCCCCCGCCACTCACCCCCACCCCCCACCCCAACAAAACCCCACGGACAAGGGAAGTGAATCAACGACAATGGACACAAAAGGGACGCCCCAGTCTTTTGGGAAAACCATGGAGCGTTTTAAATTTGGGAAGGGGAAAGGAGTTTAAAAGGGAACCGAAGGGGACGGGGGGGAAGGAAAAACTCGGGAAACGGGAACCCTCTTCTTCGAGGTTCTGGTTTTGTGGTAGAGGGGGAGAATAGTAAGCTCTTTTGCTATAGGAATCCCCACGACTGACACGGGACACGGTTGAAAATTTCCTTCTCCCGATGTAAAACTTTTTTTTCTGTTGTTGTTTTTTTTTTTTTCCGGGCCCCGGGTTTAAAACTGGTACATGCTGTCATCTAATTGTCTGCACACGGGTTTGAGGGGGTTGTTCTTTGTGTATTGGCATTTTTAAATTGATTGCGGGCCCCAAGGGACGCCCGGTTTAAATCTCCTCTCCCCTCTCTATCTCTCTCTCTCTCTCTCTCTCTTCTCTCTCTCCTCCCCTCTTCTCAAAAAAAACCCAACAAAAAACATCCCAAAACCACAGAGATTTTTATATCCCCCGGCACACACACCACACACACCACACAAAACACACAACACACACACACCCCAAACCCCACACACACAAAATGCACGAAAATAAGAAATTATATACTTAGGCCCAAAAGGTTTGCACAAGGCGCGCTTTCTGTGGATGCATCCCTTTATTACACACATTTCCATACTTGCTCTCAGCCCACCTTTCTCTCTCGATGTCGTAAATATCTTTCTGTCCGTCTGTATGTCCTTTCTGTCCGTTTTTGTCTATCTGTCTTTTGGGTCTGTCTATCTGTTGGTTTTTTTGGGTCTATCGGTTTGTTTGTTGTCTGCCTCACTGCCTGCCCGCCTGCCTCTCTTTTCTCTCTTTTCTCTTCTCTCTCTTCTCTCCATGCATAGATCCCTCTTTAAACCCAAAGAAACGTAGCCCCTCCAGGGGGCCCCCCCCCCTTTTTCCCATTTTAATGGAAAAAAAGGATTCATCGTTTTAAGAAATACAAACTCGAAATTTAAAAAAATCAACCAGGGGAAAGAATGCTTCATGGCAAAGAAAAGGGACAAACTAAAACAATCAAGAAAAATTTTCCCCTTTGATAAGCACTCTGAAAAAAAGGAATGCAGTTATGGGTTTAAAAATTTATTCACGGAGAGAGAGAGGAGAGGGAAGAGAGAGAGGAGAGGGGAGAGAGAAAAGAAAAAAAGGGGGAAAGAAGAGAGAGAGGAGGGGAGAGAGCCCCTCAATGCAAAACTAAGGGAAAAATTACAAAAATTGTCAACAAAAAAAAAAATAGAAAAAAAAAAATTTAATTTACAGCTTTTACTATTGAACAAATGAAATTAGTTTGCTTTGATGAAAAAATTGGCTGCTTTTTTTTTTTGAGACAACCGTGTTTGCTATGTAAAAAAAGGGACTTTGAAAAAAAGGAGGGGACAAGAGCTGGATTTTTTGGTATCTATCACACAAACTAGGATCTGGCAATAGACAATGTGATAATAAATTTTTTATGTTTTCATACATGATATACCTTTATTAACTCAAAGTTTCAAAGGTAAGGGGAAAAGCTTTGAATTTATTTTTTTAAAGAAAAACTATGGGAAGGAGTTTTGGGAAAAATTCCCTTAACGAACAGGTAGGGAAAATCTTTCCCCCAATGATGTAATTATTTCATCCCCAAAATTCACAAAGGGTGCTTACGACAAAAAATTTCCCCGGTGCAAAATGCTGAACAGAGCCCCACAAAACAAGCAAGGAACTTTCCCCCCCAAAAAGGATTTTCCAAAGTTCCCCTAATATCCTGCCCCTGACACTGTAACAGCAAAAAACCAAAAAAATGAAACAAAGCACTAAATTAAAATTTATTAAAATTTTGACCACGATGGGGCCGAAAAACTTGCATATGTTTTTCGTTTACCGGGTTTAAGACCAAACTTTTTTGCTTTTTTAGCCCCAAATTTTTCTATTTCCTAAATTTAACGGGGCATACAAATTATGTGTGTACTTGTTATAACAAATTGAGTCTTTTCTTCCTGCAAATTACTGTTAAATTTTCGATAAAAAAAATTTGTCTTTGTTTTTTCTCTTTTTTCCCAAATATAAATATTATTTTTGGTGGAATATGCACATCAGTCTGTCTTTTAGCTTTGAGATTAAAAAAATTTAAACACCCCCGCTTCTTGTTTTGAGAGAAGGGAGAGGGGGGAGAGGAGGAGAGAAAAGAGAGAAAAGGGGGGAGAGAGAGGAGAGAGAAGAGAGGGAGATGTATAAAAGCTTAATTTGCTCCGTATCAGTATCTACCCCCTTAAATTCCCTTTGGGTCAGAAACCCAAAAGCCAGGTGACAAACTGTCGGGACGGCCCAAAAACAGTACAGGTGGAAACTCTAAAGTTTACACCTTTGCTTTGTTGTCTTGGTGCGGGCCCCAAAGGGAATGATGCTGTGGGCACGCTATTGGAGCAGTAAAGACTTTTACATGTCTATCACGTCAAAATCCATCCCCCATTGACCCTTAATTTCCTCTCTCTCTCTCTCCTCTCTTTTGAGTGTTGTGGTTCATTTTTCTGTCGCGGTTATTCGGACTTTTGAAGGGTTTGTTTTTAAAACATCCTGTATCCCCGAGCTCGTGTGTGTTCAGTTTGGAATGCTCTCCCCTCTCGTTCTCTGTCTCTCTCTTTCTCTTCTCCCCTCCTCTTTTCTTCTCTCTTTTCTCTCCCCTTTTCTTTTCCTTTTCTTCTTTTTTCTTCTTCTTCTTCTTTTCTTTTCTTCTTCTTCTTCCCCGCTTTTCAAAACAGATACAAAATGATAAAAAGGAAATTTCAAAAGGTTTTCGAAACTACACCTTCATCTCATTCCCACACGTCCCAAACAGAGAACAATCATGCAGCTTTAAATTTTCTCTCTAGATTCTAAACGGGTCCCTTCTTTTGGGGCAGGGGGAATAGAAACTTTAGAAAGTACATTGACTGTAAATAGAGCCGTGGGAAAAGATACAGCTGCTATAAACGATCCGTACTGAAGTACAGCAACTTTGAATAGAACCATCCCAAAATTACGACGATGCAAACAAAAAGGGGCAAAAAGTAAAATGATTGAAAAAGCACCCCACAGAAAGAATACCGTGTGTGACATAGAAACACCCAAAAACTTCAAATAAGAATTGAGCAATGAAAAAAACGAAAAATTAAAACTGCTTTCAATCCTAATTAAAAACCCAAAAACCCAATAATAATTGATAATGATACCTAATAATAAATAAAAATAATAATAACAAAAATTAATAATATAAAAAATTAAGTATTTGTAGTATTTATTATGATTTTTATCATTTTTGGCGACGTATTTGACAACAATGATAACAACAACAAAAAATAATGAAATAATTAAAAATATTTAATAATATTTAATAGTGACGAGGGTTAATAACGAAAATTATAGCTGCCAATCTTATGGGTCGCATTTGACTGAAAACCGGGTCGGGGGTTTCACTTTTGTACGGGGGACACGACCCGGGGGGGAAGCGGACCCTTTTTCCCTCTCCTGCTCGGGGAAATTTTGATCAGCTACCTGGTCCTGCTGAGGGGGGGAAGACATTTCCCAAAAACTGAATCAGCCCCCTGGTCATGCTGAGTGGAAAAGACAGTCCCTAACTTTTTTAAACCCACCTGGTAACTGCTGAGGGGGACAGACAGTAAACTAACTGAACCCAGCCACCTGGTCACGGCTAAAGTGGACAGACGGGTAGAGAACTAAAAAATAGGATTCTGGCTCACCCACCTCCCCCAAGCCCCCAACCGGGATTTGAACCCCGGTTTCGCTTTTGCCCCGCCGGTTTTACCCAGAATGCCTATTTTATAGTTTCTAATAGTAAACACTTTAAAAAAACAAAACAAAATTGTTTTAGGATTATCTTTTTTTAAAACAAAATTTAAAAAACCCTTTTGGGAGACTTTATTTTTTTGTTATCCTTCGTTTTTCTTGATCTTTCTTCAAAAAACATCTTTTTTCACGCTTACATTCATCAATGGTCTCTTTTTTTTCATGTGAAAATAAAACTACAGTCTTTAACTGTTCTCAAAAGTTTTTTAAAAAACTGAGTTATTTTTTTTGACATAAACCCACACACTTACCCCAGCTGTCTTCCACTGTAAGCTATTTTTTGATAAAATATTTCTTTTTCTAACTATACCCTTTTCTGCGGAACAATTTTCTATAATAAATAGTGTCTGAGTTCCTTAAAAAACTGTTTAAAAAAAATTTTTCTAAACACTCACTCATTTTTTTGTTTGGATCAACTAAATTATTTCATTCTGTCCTTTAAAAAACCTTTGTCGTGATATGCTTTTTTCCCTTTTAAAGTTTTGGGGGCAGAAAATTCTATATGATAAAAAATTATAACGAAAAAAGGTTTTAATAGGTCAAAGGGAGGGGTTTTTTATTGTTTTTTCAAAAACCCAGTCTGTCCCAAAATAAAAGGAAACAATGGGGGGTTTTTTGGGTCAAAAAAAGTTTAACATCGACTCCAAATTTCACCCTGCCCCCTATTTTTATAAAAAAATTTTAAATTTTTACACCTTTTTGTTTTGGGTTATCATATATCCGTCAAAATTTGTCAGTACAATAAAATCTTATAAGGTCTAAATGGGGTCGGGAAAACCCAAACCCTCAGTTTTGTCAAAATTGTTTCTTTTAAGACAAACATTGATTTTGTTGCTTGTTGTTAGGGCCCCTTAAAAATTTTTTCACCATCGTGACGAACCCCCAACAGTAATTTTAAAATTGTCAACTTTCAAAGTTTTCCCAAAGCTAAAAAGGGAATTTCCTTCCAAAAGGGTTGTCGTGACACCCACAGCTCCATTCCCCCCCCCCCCACACTTTTTAAGACAAAAATTTTTCAAATATCATTGTAAAACGTGTCTCCTAATAACGGGCGTGGAAAGAACTGTATTTTTTAGTAGCTTCCTTCAAAAATGTTTTCTTCTGGGGAAAGGATGTCTTTTTGCCCCCAAAACTTCTTTTTTTCGATTCTTTTTGGGACTGTTGTCCTCTGGCATAAGATTACATGTAAAGGGCCAGAGTTAAATGCTTTTCTGAATTTTTTTTTGCCGGCCCGGAAAAATGTAAATGGGCTTACAAATTTTAAAATTTTATGTCCCATTCTAAATTTGGTTTTATTTGCCATTTTTTGTCAGTTTTTCAAAACTATTTTATTTCATATGCCCCTGTATTTTTTGCTTCTAGATTGCGTATTTTGTTCTATTTTGGGAAAAACCTTTTGTTGTCTTTAAACCCTCTTTGCGCTTATAATAACCATTTTTTGTGTACTCAAAACCAAAACAAAGTCCCTATCTACCTTTTTTTGGGTTAAAAAGCCCTCAACGTTTTGCAAGGTTTTTTAATTCTAAAGTTAACCCCTTTCTCGGGCCCGCTAATGGCCCCCCAAATTCTTTTGGGGCCCACGGGACTTTTTTTTTAAAAAAAAAGTATTATTTTATTTCTAAAACAAGGTGCAGGTTACCCACATTTAACGATTTTCCCTTTTTTTATCTGTGATCTTTATTTTAAATGTTTTGACCCCCCCACAAGCAAATTTTTTAAATTGTAATTTAGGGAATTGTTTTTTTTTTCATAATCGCAAATGCAGTTTTCCCCTGTGGAAGAGCTTTAAAAAACAGTTGGGGCCCTTTTCCATCATATAATTTTTTCTTTCAGTGCTCAGCTCGTCCAAATGAACATAGAGTAATGAATGTAATGCAAGTTGGGGAGGGGAAATTATTCTCCCTCAAAAAGTAGTTTCGTTTTGGTGAAACCAAAATTAAAAATTGTCGGGTTGCAACCCTAACTTTTTTAGCTAGTTACATCAAAAATGTAAGGGTTACTTTTCTTCTTCAGGTTTAAATTCAACTTTGTTTTTAGATTTGATTTTTTAAGTTTGAGATTTAATTTTTTAAAGTTTCTTCATTGTTTTCTTTTAGCGAGAAAAACCCGTAAAAACCCCACGGGTTTTGGGTTAATGGCTAACTGCTTCTTCTATTTTTTAATTTTTACAATCTTTTTTTTTCCCTTGGTTTTTCACTTATATTAAACCACCCAAACTTTGAAAAAAAATTTTTCATGGAGTGAAACCCCTTCGGGTTCCGCAGTTATTATAAATTTGCATTTTTCAAAAAACGAAGGACTGCCCGGGAGTTGTTATTGTTAAAAAACATTTTTAAAAAAATTTTAAAAATGGGGGGGCATTCAAAATATACTAATGAAAAAATTTCTTTTGGACCGCACAAACAATCTTAAAAATATAACAACGGGAAACACCCTCGAAAATTTCTTTTGACTCGATGACCCCTTTTAAAAAAAAGGGTTTTAGTACTCCATTGGATCGTTATCTTAACCCTCCAATTAAAAAAGCCCAATCCCAAAAGTGGGGTTTAGTACCCGATGCAGTTTTATCAGAACCGGGTAAACTTTGTTGTTTTTTTGTCCCACCCAACTGGGTGTGGGAGTGTCGTATGTGTCTTTTAAAATCATCCTGATTTTTTTGTAAGGTCAGTGAAATAGATTTCTTTTTTATTACCCCTTCAGGGGGTATTTTATCTGAACTGCAAGCGCCATTACCAAATGAAAAAACTTTTAAAATCCATTCGCAAACAGAATATTTTTAAAAGGTTTTTGAAAGGATCTTTTAAACAAAATTTGATTTGCCCCAAAAGACGGCTTTAGACAAAAGTTGGATCTTAATCAGGGTTTAGGCACCCTTTATTTTTGGGGCGTGCACAGAAAGTATAACTATGGGTTTGGTTTCCCCCTTACACATTCTTTTTTTTTCAGGCACAACTGTTCACCCCGGGTCATAGAGAAGAGCATTAAAAAAAGGGATGGACCAAAATTTATTTTTGGAAAACTTTTTAAGGGTCTAACAAAAAACGGGTTTTGAACGAATAAAGATCTATTCGTACTTATTTTTGGTGTTTGCTAGGTTTTTTAAGCACAAACGAGTCAAAAATAATTGATTTTTCTTTCTGGCCCTTTTACGCCAAAAAAAAACAGTATTTTGCAAAAAATTTTGAGGAAATTTTATTAATTCTGCAATTGATTTGCCTTCCAAATATTAAAAGGTACCAAAATTTTTTTGGGAATACGCAAGATCGAAAGTAGTTTCGCCGTTGGCAATGGTTTTTACATGTGCCTTTTGACCTCCGAAACCGATAGGAAAAATAATAAAAATTAAATAATGAAATCCCTTTTGGCTGGCCCTGAAAAGAAGGGGCGGAAAAAAACGACAAAAAATTTTTAAGCCAAACAATGGGAATAAAAAAAAAAGCCCCCCCAATCCCGAGCCCCCCAAAACCCCCCCTTCAATCCTTGTGGGCCCCCAAAAAATTTAATTTACCTGGGAAAATTTAAAAGTGGCCTTGTTTTTTGGAAATTTAAAAGCCCTAGGATTAAATTTGGGCTTTATTTTTTTACTAAAGGGGTAACCCAACTATTAAGACAAACTTAAAGCCCCTAAGTGCTCGGCCATTTAAAGCCCCTTCTTTACTTGCAGTTGACAAAAGCCAGTTTAAAGATCCCCCTATTATAAACCCGGCAAAGGTCTATTGCCTTATGGCTTAATTTTTTTTTTAAAAAACCCTTTCAAGATTTTATCAAGTTGTTTTTTTTCCCATTTTTTTATCTGATGGTGGTCCCGGTGGGATTTCCCCCCCCACCCCCGCCTGTAATAGCCAAAACCAGTGTACTTATTGGGAAATCCAAGGCTGTTATAAACTTCTAATGTTTTTTTTACACCTTGCTTTTTAAACAGTGTTTTTTTTTTCGTTTGCTAACGTTGTGTCCTTTTAAAATTCTTTGGATAGTTTCTCTTTTCTGCTTTTTGAGTTGTAAATTTTTCTCGGGTTTTTAGACAACCCCTTTTAGTCTTGCTGATCTCTCTTGTTCAAGATCTTTTTTTTTTTTGGGGTTATTCTTTCTTTAAACCCCCAGGTCCCCAAGTTGTGGTTTATCCGCCTCAATTTGTTTTTTTTTTTCTTTTTTATATGCTCATCTTTGTTCACCCAGTTTTGCTAAAAATTTTTTGTTAATTCGCCTCTGTTTCTTTTTAAAGCATGGGTCAAGGGCCGTTATTTCTTATAGGTAGCGGGGGATCGTGCTTTGTTTTTTAAAACTGTTTCTTCTGAAAAACTGGTTTCTATTATTTCGTCTGCTGTTGGGCTTAAATCTTTAAAGGGGTTTTGTTTTGTATTTGGTTATCTTTTTGGGGTTCCTTTTTTAGGTGTTTTGAAAATTTTGGGAACTGTCTCACTGTTTAATTTTCGCGGTTTAGCCAAAAGCCAAGGCGTTTTTTTATTTGCTCACATGAGCCTTTTTCTAATTGTAGTCTTTGCTAAAAACTTTGATGGGGTTTTTGGTTTTTGTTGTAAGCTGAAAAAAGTTGTCCTTGCTCGTTTTTCACAAAAAAAATGGTCATCCTTTTTTTTTCAAAAAACATTAGGGTTATAAAATTTGGGGGGTTCTTGGCCCCAAACTTTGTAAAATGATTTGACCTTTTCTTTTTGTTTAAATTTACGCCGCAATGATTGTAATGGATGTGCAAAGGCGTCATTTCACTCATGTCGTTCCCGGATCAAAAACATCATAAAATTTTTTCTGCCATGTTTTTTTAAAAAATTTTTTTTTTTAAATTTTTTTTTTAAAAAAAAAAATGTCACAAACATTGGGTCGATTCTTGCCCCCCATAGAAGACTGAAAGAGCCCTTTTGGGGTGAAGGGGAAAAAAACAGGGGAATTTTTTTTTGTTCCAAATAATCCCTCTACTATTGATTCAGATCAGATTCTTTTTCTGTCAAATTTTTTCCAAAACCTAGGGGCAGATGAAGTGATTGTGCCGGGATTGCCCCGGGTTACTTTTTAAAAAAAGAAATTGATTCGGGAAACCCGAGTAAAAAGGCAGTGTCCAGAAATTTGGGGCGGGCAAACGTTTTTTAAAATTTCTATAAAACTTGAGGGGCAAGAAATATTTTCTTTACACAAATTTCAGACATTTTTTAAAACTATTGTGAAACTATGGCTAAACCCCTTTAATTTAAAGGGCCCATCTTGCGTTTCAAGGAATCGAAAATAACGAAGCACTAAAAAAAACAGAATAGAGCCCAAGTTTTAAAAACGGTAACAAGTATGAAGCTGTAAATTTTGCTTATGGAATTCGCTTTTTCCCTTTCCCTTAGGGTTTTTTAGTTGTTAAAAGCGCATGCGCCCCTCTTTCAAGGGCAAATTTAAAAAACCCGATTGTCTTGAACTAACTTTTAATGAATTTCCAAAAAGTTTTCCTTAAAACTACAGACAAAAAATTCCAAGTACAGCATTTTCGGGCCCTCTGTTAGAGTTTGACATTTTTTAGCCCAACCCTAACTTAGCAAGGCTGATTTGGGAAAAAAAATTTAGTCAAAATTTTGCAATTTATTTTCGAAAGAAAGAGTGATTCCTCATTCCAAAAAAAATCCTAAAAGCAGGGGAGACCCCAAAATGGGAACTTTAGTTTTAGTGCTGCAGCAAGATCCCCTTTAAAAGGGATTTTAAATTTCTGTGTGAAGATGAAGAAACCCTTCCCAAAAGGGCAAAGTGAAAAATTTATTTAAACCCAAAAAAACGGGAAAATACAATGTTCAATTGAGGGTGTCCTAACCAAGTCTACGGGGTAAAGGGGGGGGGGGGGGCTTAAACCTTACTTTTTTTTGATGAAAAAGAAAATTGGGTTTTGGGGGGGGGGGTCTTGAAGTCCCCAACCCGTAGACCTTGCGGGCTAAAGATCTACACCCCTTTACAGTGTTTTGGGCTTGATGAATATTTAACAACGAATACGGTTTATGGATTGGGCCTAAAGGGCAACAGAAGTTAATCAGGTTTTCATGGGAGTGGGGAAAACAGTTAAAGACGTAATAAACATTCAAATTGATAAAGAAAAAAAAGAGGGGATAAACCCCTTAATTTTAAAATTTTTTTTTAAAAATTTTGAAGCGCAGTAATATTCAAGTAACGATTGAAAGATATCCAATCTAAATTATTTTTATTTTAAAAAAGGGATGTCTGTTCGCTTATCCAAAAGTGCCCAAAGAAGAAAATAAATGCTGCTGTAGACATAAAAAATTTCAGGGTTTTTAAACCCCCCCTTACACAAAAGCCAAAAAAAAAAACTAGGCAGGACCTTTAAAATACGTAAAACCAAAAAAGGTATTCTGCTGTCTTTAATGCTGTTTCATTTGTTAAAATGGGGCATCGATCACTAGTGCTCTATCGCAGGAACAAGTGTAGGGCTCTTAGCAACAGGGTAGGTGCACCGGGAGGGTTTACCTCTAGGTTTGGGTTTTTCTTTAACTCTTGGCCCGTGTTCATTTTGGGTGTAAAAATGCTGTCAGCAAAAAAAAAAAAAGCCCAAAAATCCAAAAGCACACCGCTATGGTTAATAATAAAGCTAAACTTATTCCTTCAAATTTACAATAAATAAAGCCCCTTGCTGAATCAAACATCACGGGGTGAAGAATTTTGTCGCCTACAGGCTGATTTTGGGGATCCAAAAAAACAAAAGTTTTATTTTTCAAAGAAAGGGCCCAAAGGGCCCAAATTTTTCTCAACAAAAAAAAACACCGACCAGATAAAAAAGGGGAAAGATTAAAAAAAATAACGAAACCCTTTTAAATCTGTTCTAAACAGCTAAAATTAACAACCCCCCAAAAGGGGGTTTATACTTTTTGTTTATGGTCCAAACACAAAAAGACCCCTTTTATATTTATTCTGATTAAAATTTTATTTTTTTGATTTAAATAAATATTTTGAGTTAGAAAAGAAACTCAACAAGGATAAGGGTATATTTAAGGTTCAGATGAATTTTTTTGAAGCAAGCTCGAGGAAGAGCGTTTGTCAAAAAACTTTAAATGAGGTCGTTTTTGAAGTTATTGATCCAAAAAAAAGGTACAGGCAACGCTTTTTACACGCTATTTCTCAAGGGTTTCCCAAATTTAAAATAAAATAAAAAACCCCCAATTTTAAAATAAGGTTAGTTGTTTTTTAATTTGACTATATAACAATTTAAAAGAAAGAAAAACTAGAAGTCTGGGTCTCAACTAAACAGCAGATATCTTTCTCATAATGGGCTTAACACCCGGGGTTGGGGGAGTTAAATTCTTAACAGTTTAATGAAACCTCCCGAAGCAGCCTAAAATGGAGGTCTTTGGGTTTGGGCAGAGGGTGAAATTTCCCAGACATCAGATTAAGGACAAACTAGTATGGCAATTTTAAAGGGAAGGCTTAATTCCCTGCCTCCAACATTAGTTGCCAAAAAAAAGCGTTTTGAACAAAAAAAAAATTTTAGACGCAAAAGTTTTTATGTGGGGGCGTTCTTGCTAGGCCCGCATAAAGTTTTCCAAAAAAAGCAGAGAGGGGTATCTAAAAATATTTACAGGGGGGCCAAAGATTTTTTAATTTAACGGCTTGAATTTTTATATGGCTGTAGACCCAAAATTTTATCAGTTTGAAAAACAAAATCCACCAATAACTGTTTAAAAGTCACAAAATGGTCTGAAGAAACCAAAACCTTTTTGCCCAAATTTGAGTTTTCAAAAACAGTCCCCAAAAATAGGCGAACCAACCAAAAACATGTAGACTTACTTTCCCGATGCAAAACCCCTTTAAAGGGTTGCACTACACTCTAATAACCCCCACAATGGTAGGGTTACTAGTTTCATACTAAAAAAAAAAATAGCCAAAAAAAGAATTCTGTAGGGAAAAAGTTTAACAAGGGAAATTTCCCTTTCCCTTTTAAGCTGCGAGGGGAACATGGTTTAAAAAATTGTATTAGCCCAGTTGACTGTGATTTTCGAACTAATTACCCCCCGGAGGAAGGCAGTAAAGTTAGTTTTAAAAAAATGGGGGGAAAAGGTTTCAAAACTAGTCCATATGTTTTTTTACGCCCGACTTCGAATCACTCATGGGTTCCCTTTTGAAGGACCAACCCCACAGAAACTTCCCAAAACAGCTTAAAGGTAATCATCGATTTGCTCATTTGCCCTTTATCTTTTTAAAGGGCGGATGGGCCCATTCAAAGCCAGGAATTATACAGAGGGGCCCAAAAGCTTTAAAATATTCTTTAAAACGCATGCAGCAAGTGCGTTTAAAGCCCGTTCTAATAATCTGAATTTATCTGAAATCATAAAGACGCCTGGGAAAACCAACAACAGTTTTGACTCAGCCACTCCAAAGTTGGATTTGTGGGGCGGCCTTTGGGTTTCCCCCGCAGAGAATCCAACAGTAAGAGACCATGATCACTTAGCGGGGAAAATTAGAGGAGAGCACCCCCAGTAAATGCAATCTTTTAAAATAAGTTTGAACCAAAAAAATGGAAGCTGCCTATATTCTTTTACAACTTGCGAGGGGTTTTTACTCTCACCTTTTTTTGCAAGCAGTAACCGCGGGCTTCAGGGTGTCAGCATTGGAAGTCATCAGGGAAAAATTTCATGTGTTTACTTTAAATAACATTTTCTTTTAAAGACTTATGCAAAAACCTTTTATGGGTTCATTAGAGTCACTGGCTATGTCCCTTAAAATCCTGCCCCAAAAACAGAAGGGAAAATTTTGACCCAAAATCTTGTTAGAAAGGGGGTTTACCCTTATGAGTACTGAACCCCGTTGGGGAAAGGTTTTTTACGAAGATACATTCCCGGGGGGGCCCAAAGGGCGTTTTTTCAAATCTCAAAGGAAGGGGAAAAGGCCCTCAGTGATTCGGATTACCAGCATGTCAAGAAAGCGTGGCAGAAATTAGGTGTTTAAAAAAATGGGAGACTATCTGATTCCTATTTTTAAAGGCGGATTTCCTGTTTGTTGGCGGACGTCTTTGAAAAATTTTTAGGAAGACCTGCATGAAAAAATTTCAGCTTGGATCCCGTGCATTTTATTTTTGCGGACCCGGGATGGCTGGGACGCTTTTTTAAAATTTACTGGAGTACAAATTGATTTATTGTCTAACCTGCCCCTTTTTCAGATGTTTTTAAAAAAGGATTGCGTGGGGGAATCGTTTTGGCGGGCGCACCATTTCTGTAAAGGGAAAAACAAATACTTGGGGCAACTATGATCCAAGGAAAAGGTCTAAAATATCTATGTATTTAGAGCAAACAATTTTGTAGGATGGGCAATGGCGCAATCACTTCCATTACGCAACTTTAAAAAAGTAACGGACTCAAAGAATTTTTAAAAGTTTTTAAAAGGCTACCTATCTAGAAGCTGATCGTAAAAGAGGTTTTCATTCTAGAAAATTGATTTGAATTCCCCATGAAATTCATGATTACCATAATGGGCTATCCAAATTGCGGCAAAAAAAGTCTAAAAGTGTCAATGGGCAGAACCACCTAAACTTGTGGGTAATCTTCGTGACAAAAAAAATTTGTCTGTTTATTACAGACTTCTTCAATTTTATTTAAAAACATGGTTTTGAAAGTTGACAGCTGGGTTATGTTTTTTAATTGTTTTGATCAAAAAAACGTTCATGGAAAAACCCTCCTAATGGGGAAACTGATTCAGAACTAAAAACCCAGATGGTTCAGAAAAAGACTTTTTCAAGTTGATGAAAAAAACAGCTGTTTGGAAAAGGGGGGCTATGGAAAAACCCCAAAAAGCGTAAAAAAATGTTAGATTGGTCACCAGAGAAAAAGTTGCAATTAAATTGACTTTCAAAACCTAAATTTTAAAGGGCTTTTAGAAGATTTCATGATCGCTTTTTGGCAAAAATGATGAAAAAAAAAAAAGTCAAAAATTTGGGTTAACCCGTTTTTTTTTGGGTTTACTGTTTTTTGAGCTTTTCGAAAATTTTGATGTTGAATTTCTTTACGATACTTTAAGCCCCCTTTTATCCCGAGTCCAAAGTACTTTACAAGATACAGATTCCTTTTAATTTGACATCCCTACTGAAGATATTTTATAAAGACATGGAATTTGAAGTGCTAAAGGGCATTTCGGGATTTGGTTTCCCACACTTTTGATTACCCTAAAGATTCGCCTTTTCATTCAGGGTATTAACAAGAAGGTTTTTTGGGGAAGATGAAAGGGTGGAAATTTTCCCGGTGGGGTTTTTGGTTTAAGGGGTTTGTTGGTTTGAGGTCGAAAAAGTAACCCGTCTTTTTAAAACCAAAAAAAAGTTGTTAAAAAAGCAAAGGGGGAAAATCTGTGTGTTTTTGCAGTCAAGCATATCCCCTTTACAACTATAAAAAAGCATTGTTTGGGCAATAAAACTTTTCTTTGAAACGTAAAAAACTACGATCTAATCTACATGGGATCAAAACAAACTGTTGTAACAAAGGGAAATCATTAGATAGAACAAAAAAAACAAAAGTTTTGTTTGTTAAAACCCGGGGTTTTCATTTGCAATTGGGCATTGGAGGGGAAAAGTTTTAATCATATGGGCTTATATTTTTCACAATCGCACGTTTTAATTTTTATCTTTATCTAATTTTGCAAAATTAATATTTTTTATTAATGTAGATGTGCTTTAATTTTTTTTTTCATTTCGCAAAAATTCAGGGTTCCCCCTTTCCCATAAAACAAAAAAAAAAGCTTTGGGGTTTTTTAAACGTTGGGCTGGCGTTGTTCTGCCAAGGATTGTCAACTTCTCAAAAAACTTCTTTAAAGATATACGATTTCCAAATTTAAAACTTGCCTTTTTTTTAAAAAAAAACTTTTTTCCCTTTTTCATTTCTGCCATTTCCCCCTTTTTGGTTCCATTTTTAAAACCCCAAAAAGTATTTTCGTAGATTAAAACAGTTCGTTAAGGGTTAACATTCATCACCAAATTATTTTTCATTACTGCTAAATGCGCTCGAATTTTTTTAATTTTATTCCCCAAACAAAATTTGAGGTTTTGTTTTAGCATGGCATTTAAACAATCTTCTTAAATATTAAGGGTTTAAAAGCAAAAATTTAATCAAAATTTCTCGCATTATTTTCCCAAAGGACTCTTCCTTCACCAAATTTTTGCTTCCAGTTTGGGGGGGGGATTTTACGTAAGGATTCTTCCCTTTTCCCCTTCTTTCCCGCCCTTTTAATTTAAATTAAAAAATAATTTTAAGGGGACCCGGAAAATGTGTATTTGGGGGGGTTATCTGCGTTCTTCCTTACAAAGATCCTTTTTAGGGGCCGGCCGTTTTTTTTGTGTCAGTTTTTGTAAATAATTTCCGGGGGGGGATTTTTTTTCACAATTTTTTTTTTTCTCATATGGATCAAAACTCCAAAATGGAAATTTTTGCCCCGATGCGAGTGTCCCCCTTTCCCCTTCTCCCGGCGGGTTAAAAAAAAGGGTTTTTCTCACTTTCAAACCAAAAAGGAAAAAGTTTGCTTGATGAAGACTCTCCTTCAACAACATTTTTTGTTTGTTTTTGATTGGGTTGTACTGGTTTTAGACCTTTTAAAAATTTTTCATTTTTCATTGCGCGCAAAAATGAGGGCCCCTTCTTTCCCATTCTGTGTTGCGAAAAATTGTCAATCAGCTCTCTGTGATACTGGTTTGGAAAAAAGCCCTTTTTAAAATAAAAGGGTTTGGGTTTAAAATTTTCAAACCCAAAACCCGGGGATCTGTGGGAAAACCCGGCATGCCTCTTTTAATGGGTTTAAATCTATGTTTTAAAAAATAAATTTATTCAATTGTTCCCCTTTTAAAATTTTTTTCCCATCATCGACTTGAATCATGGAAAGGGTAAGTTAAGGGTCCTCGTTGATATATCAGTTGTTTTTGCCCACGAAAAAGCAAAAAGCAATTTTTGTGTTTTAAGGTTTTCCCCATCTTTGTTTTCTTTGAAGCTTGTCAATGGGCTGTAAGTGGTAATTAAATCTTTTTCGTCTAATCGTATCATGGGGTAAATATAGAAGATCCATTTGAGGGGGGTCGTTTGGAAATTATATTTACAAAGTGTGGTCTTGTATTTGTTTAGGCGTGGGAGATAAAAATTTTTCCAAAACGCTTTTTTAGAAAAAACCCTTCCCTTTTTCTGGGTTTTTTTCAATGACTCCCGCTGCTTGGGGGTTAAACTTTTTAATTGCTGTTTTTCCCCTTCCCAAATCCTTTTGGTTTAATAAAAAGATCTTGTTCATTTTTTATTCAAACCAAAATTATGTGCAAAAAAATAAAAACGGTCTTTCCAAAGGCCAAAAAAACAATATTTTTTGAAACTTTTGTTTTTCTGATGGTTTATAAAAATCGCCCAAATTTTTGGGGGAAGGGAAAAGGGCTCGATTGGCTTGCCGTTACAAGATAATATTCTTTTATTGCTTGATTAAAATCTTTAAATGTTTTAAGTGCAGGTTTCCCGTTGTTTAAGTCTGTCGTTTAAAAAAATCTAACTGCCTTTTTTTCTTTTTCTTTTCATAGGTGTCTTGGTGCAGCGGTAGTTGCTCCATAGCTCTGTTAGTCTTTTTTTTCTCACGTTTTTTTTTGTAGTTTTTCTAACGCGTAAATTACTTCCGCTGGGAAAACAAGGGTTTTTGACCATGCGCCACCAATAAACATTACGAGTGAAGCCTTTTTTTAAATGTTTTTTTTTTAATTTTACTATTGGGTACTGTCTGGAAAATTTTTCCTTGCTTAACTAGAAAAACTTTTGTAGCAAAAGAAGCTGGTTTTTAAAAAGCAATCAACTTTGTGAGTCTTCAAAGTCTAGTTTGCCAAAAATCTGCTGGTTTTATTTTTTAAAAAGGCTTTTACCAAGATTGGGGTTTCCCACCCTTAGAACCCCCAATAAAAGCAGAATGGTATACGGGTTAGCAACAGTTTTTTCGGTGTCATTTTTTTTAAAAAAAAAAATAATTTTTTATTATTATTAATTTAAAAATGAACTTTCGAAAGATTTTCTTCCTGAACCCTTAAAAAATGATCCCAAATTGAGACCCAAACTATTATGCGTCAAAAGGAAAGGCTGTATTTTTTGGCGGCGTGTGGAAAAACAAAACAGTACCTCCCGGGGAAAAGAATTCAGCATTAGAACAGATTCAACAGATGTCAGCGCAAAAACATTGTAAAGTATCAAAAAAGGTATGAAGCGCAAATGGGGTCAAGAATGGTAAAAAGTGTTGGGCAAACGGGTTTTTAGTTTGTACACTAAACTTGTTAGTAGATTTGCTCCCTTGATTTTGAAAAAGTTTTATGTATGATTTAAAAGCAGGATCCAGTTTTAACAAAAACATTAGGGGGTCTCTAGGATGTGATCTATATTACAGATTTGGAAAAAATTTTTTGTCGCCCATTAATTTATGGGGTTTAATTTTCTTTTAAAACATATAGTTTTTTTTTCCCTTCAAAAAAGGGGCCCAGCCAGAAAATCAAACAGGAAAAACCTTGATGGAGGGAAAATGACCAGTAAAAAAACCTCCTCTTTCCCGGGCGCGTTGCAGCAGGAAAAAAAAAAAGCCCGAGTGGAACAAAAAAAAAAAATTTTTTTTTTAATTGCAATTTACAGAATATAACTCATAATGAAAAAAATAACACCGCCAACGCCAACAGTTGTTTCAATGCCAGCTGTAAAAAACACAAGTTGATTCAAAAACCTACAAAAACCAAAATCGACCCTGGAAATTTTTTGGATTAAAAGAGTTAGCATTTTTGGCGTCCTTGGGTGTTGGTGGGGGTGGGGGTTTTTCGTTTAAAAAAAATAAACAACGCCAGCAAAAAACCCAAAAAAGTCAAAAAAATCTCAACCCCCTAAATACAGAAGC
Organism: Conus canariensis; assembly: GCA_033310375.1. Lineage (NCBI taxonomy): Eukaryota > Metazoa > Mollusca > Gastropoda > Neogastropoda > Conidae > Conus > Conus canariensis. Next base: position 21,067 of record JAMYXO010000396.1, on the reverse strand, counting down.
CAAAAAAAAGCATGCCCGGAAAAAGCCAACAAAAAAAAAAATCATTTTGATCCATTTCAGAAGGAATTTAAAATTTCAAGAATTAATAAATAAATAAAAGTTTACTTTAATAAGAAAATTAATAAAAGACTTGATGACGACTTGATAAAAAATTAAATAAGAAATTAATGACGACTTAAAAAGAACTTAAAGACGGGCTTGTTAAAAAATTAATGGCGACTTGATGACGCTTGTTTTAAAAAACTTGAATAAGTAAATTTAATAAAACTTGTTAAGAACTTGATGTTGATTTTTAAAAAACTTGAATAAAAACTTGTTTAAAAACTTAAAAAAGGGAAAAGGGGATGCCGGGCTTGAAAAAGGGAAAAAAAAAAAAACTTGTTAAAAACTTGATGTTGATTGTTAAAAACTTTAATAAAAACTTGTTAAGAAAATTAAATTTAAAAACGTGATGGGCCGGGCTTGAATAAAAACCTAGAAACGACTTAAAAGCGATTTTTTTTCACAATTAATTGTTACATTCTTTTCCGGGGGGGGACAAATCCCTTTTTGCCTTTATGTAGTTTTAGGTCCCGACATGTCTGGCCACGGTACTCAAAAGCACAATAGCCGGAGTCGAAGCGCCCCCCACTGTTTTTCCCGGGGGGGTCAAGTTTTCCCCATAAAGGGGGCCGGGCCGCCCACGCGGCTTTTAAATTTAAACCCGGGTAAATTCCCCCCCGGCGTGTTTTTGTACAGGGGTTAGGGCGTTTAATTTTATAAAATTTTGGCGGCTAAAAATTCCCCCCCCTCAAAATAAACTTTTCCAATTTTTTGTATTAAAAAACAGCATTTTTATATTTAAATCTAAAAGCATTTAAAACAAATATTTAAATTAAAAAAGTAGTGACTAAAAGTAAGGTCAGATGCACTTTGTTATTTAGTTTTGGTGTTGTTTTAACAACTTTAAAAACAACTTTTCTTAGGCAAAAAAAAAAAAACTTTACAAGTAGGCCCCCATGTAATTGTAAAGCGGGTTTTTTTGTGTAAAAGTATATATATAAACTTGAAGTTTAAAAACCTTGGGGGTATTTCCTGCAGTAGTTTTAAATACTTGGTTGGGATGGCATTGAAAAATCTAAAAATTTTCCCTTTCCCCGCCCTCAAGTGATTCCCCTTCCCACCTTTTATTTGGGGCATGGCCCCGGGGTATTTAAACGCCCCCCTAAAAAAAAGAATATGGTCATTTGGGGCGGCTATAAACGCCCGGAAAACCCAAAAAAGGTCGCCCTTGGTTGGGCCCAGGGAAGGCCACTAAAATTTGGGGGGGAGGGGATGCCCAAATTAGACAAATAGAAAGCAGGCAACAAGTATTTAAAAATATATACTGGGTTGGGAGGAAAATTCCCAAAAACCCTTTTACATCTGGCCCTTTTTTAAAATGTGACCCTCTGGGTTGGCTTTGGGGGCCCTTTGGGGGGCCATAGGGTCTCAAGTTTAGTTCCCCGAGGTGATCAGTAAAAGCGGCCAGTTTTGAAGGTTTTGCCAAAAAATTTTTTTTACAATTTTATGAATGTATGCGGTGAAAAAGTTTTATTTGATCAAGAAAAACGAAAAGGGTTAAGCCAAAAAATTAAGACAGATAATCCTTCACAATTTTGTATGTTTGGGAAAGTGTTTTTCTATTAGAGAAAAATTTAAAAAAGGCATTCTGGGTAAGCCCGGGGGCAAACCAACAGCGAACCGGCTTTAGCCGGTTGGAGCGGCGGAGGTGGAGTGAGCCAGAAAGCCTTTTTTTATAGTTCTCTACAGTGCTAACTGAATCAGCCACCTGGTCACTGCTGAGTGGGGCAGGGCAGGGGCCAAATGAATCAGCCACTGGGGCACTGCTGAGTGGACAGACAGTGACTAACTGAATCAGCCACCTGGGTTTACTGCTGGAGTGGGGGCCCACAGTGGAAATAACTGAAACAGCCCCAAGGCCACTGCTGAGTGGACAAAACAGTGACTAACTGAATCGCCCCATGGCCCCCTGCTGAGGGGGACAGACAGGACTTTAATGAATCAGCCTCATGGGGCCCCTGTGAGTGGACAGCAGTGACTAACTAATCCCGCCAACCCGGTCCTTTCTGAGTGGAAGACAAATGACTAACTGAATTTAGCCACCCGGTCACTGCTGAGTGGACAGGGCAGTGACTTAATTGAATTTAGCCACCCAGTCTTGCTGAGGGGACGACAGGCTAACTGGGAAACAGCCACCCGGTCACTGCTGGGTGGACAGGGCTTGCCTAATGAATCAGCCACCTGGTCACTGTTTAGTGGAAAAGACAGTGACTAATTTAAACAGCCACCTGGTCACTGCTGAGTGGACAGCAGGGACTAAAAAAAATCAGGGCCCCCCTGGTCACTGCTGAGTGGACAGATAGGGGACTAACTGAATCACCACCTGGTAAATGCTGAGTGGACAGACAGTGCCTTCAAGCCGGGAAAACTCGACCCAGCTTTGGTTTCCCAAACTTGGGCCGTCAGATCCGCGGCAAAAAGGTTTTGGGCCCCCTTCACAATGGACCCCTCTTTTAAAAATGTAATCAACATCATAAAAATAATAGAATAATAAATTTATAATTATAATTTAAAGATTTAGATGAAACCCAAAAAATGATAACAATAACGAAGGGGAATTTATAGTAAAATTAATGAGGGGGGAGGAGGAGGAGGAGGAGGATGGTGTTTGGGAATAATTTTTAATAATAATAGTAATGTAGTTTAATTTATAATTTAAAAATAACTTTTAAAAAGTTATAATAAAAATGGAAAAAGATGATGATTATCTAATACTACTAAAATTAGTGACGAAAAATTTTAAATTATAAAACCATAATCATCCCATTTTTTTTTTTTTTTTTAAAAATATTTAAATCACATCCATTTAAAATAAACATAAAATAATAAAAAAAAGATTTAATAATTTTGTTAAAATTAAATTTTAGTTAAGTTAATCATAATAAAAAAAAAAAAGAAAAAACAAAGTTTTTTGCCCTGTTTAAATTTTTAAAGTCGGGGAAAAAAATAATTTTATAATTTCAACCCCAATAATTGGGGTTCAAAACCCTTTTTGGGGAAAACCCCGGTGGGTTTCCGTTCCCCCAAAAACCAATCAAACCCCTCCCCCCCTTTTTTCCTTCCCTTCCTCCCTCCCCTTTTCCCCTTTTCCCCAAACAAAACCCCCTCCTTCCCTTCCCCATTTTCAACCACATTTCCCCCTTTCCCCCCCCCCCCCCTCCCTCCCCCGTCACCCCCCCCCCCCCACGTGCCCCCCCCCCCCCTCCTTTCCCTTTCCCAGCTTGTGTCTGCTGATGCTATAACCCCCTGACGAGGCGTGACAGGACGGTGAGGGGGCCCGGCACTGGGGGAAATTTGGGAAAATAAAAACTGAGGGATTATCTGCCCCCGCTGAGCCGGTTTGACAATGGCCCCCGGGGTTTAAATGGGTTTGGGCTTTCTGGTTTCCGTTAAGTGACCGGGGTTTTTTTGTTTTGTTTTTTTTTTGGGGGGGGGTTTTCTTCATTTTTCCCCCTTCCCCCCCCCCCCCGTTTCCCCCCCCCCCCCCCCCCCCCCCCCCCCCCCCACCCCCCCCCCCCCCTCGGGCCCCCTTCCCGCATTTCGTCTCGGGCTCTGTCTTGTCTGGGCTCTCCCGTCCCGGGGCTCTGGGGCCCCTCTCTCTCTCCCCCCCGTTTCCCCTTCCTGCACACCCTTTTCTGTCTGCTGTCCAGCTGGGCGGTTTTGTCCTGTTGGCCGGGGTGGCCTCTCTCCTTCCTTTTCTCTCTTCTTTCTCCCTCTCTCTCTCTCTCTTAAGTAGGAAAATTTTTTTCTCCCCCTTATTTTTCTCCCAAAAGGACGTTAATTTTGGGCGTAAAATAAGCGACAACTTTTTTTTGTTGTCGTTGGTCCTTTCTCTGTGTGTGTGTGTGTGTGTGGTGTGTGTGTGTGTGTGTGTGTGTGTGTGTGTGGTGTGCGTTGCGTGGTGCGTGCGTGCGTGGTGTGTTTTGTGGTGTGTGTGTGTTGTTTGTGTGTGTGGTTGGTTATCCCCGCGCGCGCATAATTATAAAACGCAACAACGACGCGCGACCAACAACAAAGTAGCGACAACAAGAAAAACATTGGCAACAAGGACCAACAACAACAACAACAAAACAACAACAAAACAACAACACCATTAAATCAATTAAATTAATGTCTTGTGCTCCCTGCACCTACTGAAACAACAAGGCTTCCAAGGTGGTGCAGGATTGCCGCCGCTGGTTTTTTCGGAAATTGATACTAGTATTTCTTGGTCCCACCCGCCCTTTGGTGTATTTTTTAGCAAAAAACAACAACAACGACAAAAACACCAACAGCAAAGACAACCACCACCCCCCACTAAAAACGACAACAAAAACATCAACAACAAAAAAATTAAATCAAAAATTTGGCGGTAGACGCTCTGTTGTGTAGAAAAAACAGCACGGAGTCAACTTTGGATGATAATTTTCACAATTTTTCCCTATTTTTAAACTGTTAAACTTTGTGACAAAACATCTGTGACAAGGACAGGACCAAAACCGGATTCAAGTTTTGTTCTTTTCAAAATGAGCGGGACAGTAGACCCCGAATAATCTCCAAAAAATTGTATGGTTTCTCCAAACTAGCCTGATGGATAATCGTTGACCCCCGTGTCTTTTTTTGGGTTTAAAAAAGTGTTTTCTTTGTTTGCTTGCAGTTGATCCTTTTTTGTATTTAAGTGGAGGGTTTTCCCCCACTGTCTCAAATGTTTCCCTTTGGTGTATCAGTCTTGGGAATGGAAATTGGACTTTTTTTTGAATTATTTTCATTTCCTTCTATAAAACCCCCGTTTAAACAGAACACTAGATCACCCGCCCCGCCCCCGAACAAAAGAAATGAAAATTAAATTTTTTGTCCCATCTATGCTTGATTTCTTTCCTTTTTTCAATTCTTAAATGCCCCTGGTTTTTTTTTAATTATCAGTCCCCTTTTAAGATCAAATTTGTCTTATTAACATGGCAACCTTCTACGTAATTACCCGATCCATTTGGGGGAATTTTCTTTTGTTTTGTATTCTTGAAAAAAGGTTTTTTTTTTCTTTAAAAACTGATTCAGTTGTAGTATCGGTCGCCATCTGTCTTTAATTTTAACACACGTTTGTACAAAATGTCCGTTTTTTTAAAGGCAAAAAATTTATAGACTTTTTTCGCCTTGAGATGCCACGGGTTTGACCCTTTAAAAGATCCATCCCACGTTTGTTTTACCTGGTTTCTGCTTATTTTTCATTTTCACGGGGCCACTGTATTTTCTCCTTTCCTCTTAGACAAACCTTTCTTTCTGCCTTACATTTAGTTCCAGATTTGTTTACGGGTTTATTAAACCCCCTTCTTTCTGTTGCGGCACATCATGGAATTGCTCTGATTTCCATTGAGTGTGCTCTGAAAAGTTTTGACTGGGTACTGTAAGCTGAATTCTGATCGTTCGTTATATGATTCACGTTTTCCCTTGCATACAGAAATACAACACATTGCTCTTTTATTTCTTCAAAGAACTGTATTTAAAACTCAACCTAAGCACAATTTTTTTTTATCATTAGGAATTAGATCTTAAACGCTTTTGATTCTTTTTTCATCTTTACATTTGATTTCGGTGTTACTAAAGAGTAATCAATTATGTTCGAAAAGGAATCAGTTGCTAATTTGGATATTAATTTTCAAGCCCAAACAGAAATCTACAATGACTTTGTTGAATGGATTTCCTCTCCAAACGAAATTGGAAAACGTGGGGGTTTTTAATCCCCTTCGTGTGTCTTCAGTTCATTTTTAAAAACCGCTCAAACTGCATTTCTTGTTTTGTAATTTTTGAACACATTTATTGTTATATGATCAAGATTGAAATTCAAAACTAATTGTCCCTTAAAATGATATTTTAAAAATCACAGTTCTTTAAATTTTCTTTACTGAATTCTAAAAAAAAAAAAATCAGCCCAAACCCCTTTTTTGAATAAATGTTTAAAAAAACCCCGCAGGTCCATCATTTATTAACATGTAATGAAAATTTCTTTACCTATCCATGATTTTTTCCCCATTTAAAATCGAAAATTATTACAACAATAGAGCAAGTCCCTGGACCTACTTCATTTGAAAACGAAAGCACGTAGACCCATTCTTTTGGTGTTGACGCTCCATTTGTTAGAAAGGTTTATTTTATCAAGTTAGGGTTTGTTTGTTTTCCCTTGATAATTGAAAGAATCTTTTGTTTTCCATAGTTCCTAGCCAGGCATTTTAAAAAGGCATAAAAAGAAAACAAGTGCTGTGCTGTTGAATTGTGCCATTGCCCTTTGCTCATAAAACTTTTTAAAAAGATGTCATGTTCCATGTAAACAATTAAACAAAAACTTTAAAAAAACAAAAAAACGAGCAAACAAACGAACAAAACCCAAACCCAAACCCCAACCAAAGTTAAGTGAAAGGAAACGGGGGGTTGTCCAAAGGCCGAACGGAAACCAAAAAAAAATCATATAATGACTGTGCGCGGCACATGCGCCGTGCTTGTGGTATTTTGTTTTTGGGTTTGAGCCTGAAAGCCCGTGTGTGATGTGAAAACGCAATGGGACATTTAGTACGGGAATTTCTACAATACCAAAATTGACAAAAAGCACAGTGAGGTTTTCATACGGACATTAGATGCATTGATGAAAGGGGCCTTTTAGAATGACAATGGCCCTGACAAAAGGTGTTGTTGATATAGGGGCATTTAAATAGGACACTGAAAACTGATTTATTGACGTAGGACAAATGATAACAAACATGACACTGCACATTCTGAAAACTGGACGCATCGACTTTAGACACTCGACAGTGTACACACTGACTTTTAAAACCCTCGACAGTGTTCACAAGACATTAACACATCGACAGTGTAACATTGGGCATTAGGCACGTTTACTTTAAAACCCCACAACAGGTACCTGAAAATCGACACATTGAAATGGACGCGTTAAAAACCAACACATAACAAAGAGACACGTAGAAATCAGCTACTAAAAACTCACGTGACTTTATAAAGGCAATACATTTTTTAAATGGTTTTTTTTAAAAGTTTAAAAGAAAATGGGAGAGAACAAATTACGCAAGATTCAGGTTTAGAACTTTAGGTTTTAATGCGCCAAAAGAGGGTTGAAAGTGGAACATCCACAGATCACCTTGTCCTACATGCAGAACATTGTTTACGCCGAAGCACTTTCTTTCCCCTGTACTGCCTATGGTGAATTCTGGTAATTGTTATTGTTCATGTTAGGCTAGCCCCGGACAAGATGTGGGTAAATTGTTCATTTTTTCATGTCGGCATAGCCCAGAGACAAGATGTGGGGAAATTGTTCATTGTTCATGTTAGGCATAGCCCAGAGGGCAAAATTTGTTATCGTTCATTGTTCTGTTAGGCATAGCCAAGACAAGTTTGTTATCGTTCATTGTTTTGTTAGGCATAGCCCAAGACAAGAGTTGTTATCGTTCATTGTTCATTTTGGGTTTGCCCAGAGAAAAGATTTTGGGTTAACGTTCTTTGTTTTTTTGGCATACCCAAAGAGACAAAAATGTTTTTTAAATCGTTCTTGTTCATGTTGGGCATAGCCGAGACAAGATTTTGGTTACTTTCTTTGTTCTTGTTGGGCATAGCCAGAACAAGTTTTTTTTATCTTTTCTTTGGGTTATGTTAGGCATAGCCCAGAACAAGATGTGGGGAAAAATTGTTCATTTTTTCATTTTTGGGCAAAACCCCAGAAACAAGGGGGGGAAAATTTGTTCATTGTTTCCATTTTAGGCATAGGCCCGAGACAAGATGGGGGGAAAATTTTCTTTGTTATGTTGGGCCCATAGCCCAGGGGACAAGATGTGGGTAAATTGTTTTTTTTTCATGTTGGGCATAGCCCGAGACAAGATGTTGTTACGTTCTTGTTCAGGTTAGGCAAAACCCCCGGAGACAAGATGTTTTTTATCGTTCATTGTTCATTTTTGGCCATAGCCCGAGACAAGATTTTTGGGAAATTTTTTTCATTGTTTTTGTTGGCATAGCCAGAGAAAAGATGGGGTAAAATTTTTTCATTGTTCATGTTAGGCATAGCCCAGAAAACAAGATGTGGGTAAATTGTTCATTGTTCATTTTTGGGGCATACCCAGAAAAAGTGTTGTTATCGTTCTTTGGGTTCATGTTGGGGGCAAAACCCAAAGAGACAAAAATGTTGTTATGTTCATTTTTCTTTGTTGGGCATACCCCAGAGGAAAAGATGTTGTTATCGTTCATTTTTTCATTTTTAAGGCATACCCCCAAAAAACAAGATTTTGTTACCCGTTTTTATCATCAGAGGGAGGGAACTTGTTTTAATTAAAGTTGCAAAATTCTTCACGGAAGCACTAAAAAATTAGACAGAAAAGTTAGTCGGGCATTAGGAAAAGGGTTTTTAAATAAGAGATATATTAATGTTTGATACCGTTCATTGCATAGGGGGGAGGTCGGAAAAATGCAACATCATCATTTGTTTTGCGTGGATGGTCATCAGTTTTTCAATTTCTGTTTGTATTTTTTAAATTTTTTTTTCTTTCTAACTTTGCTTTTTTAATTTTCCTTTGTCGGAAAAACATGGGGAAGGTTACGTTTTCCTTTTTTTGTTTGTGTTTTTTGGTTTTGTTTGTTTGTTTGTTTTTTTGTTTTTGTTTTTTTTAAATTTTTTGGGGGTTTAACCTTTGATTTAATAAACACTAGGTTTTAAGTGGGATAGCCCTTTTTTTTGCAAGGAAAGAAAGAGGTGGATGTTTTGTTCAGTTACCCCCTCCCCCCTTTGTAAAAAAACTTTTTGGGAAACTGAAAAAAAAAATATCAAAAAATCAAAAAAGGGTTGGGAAAACCAGAAATTTCTCCCCCTTCTGTCTCTCTTTTCTCTCTCTTTTTCCCCTCTTCGGGTTCTCTCTCTCTCTTTGTCTCTCTCTTCTCGGTCTCCCCTTCTCTTGTTTTGCCCTCTGTTCTCTCTCTCTCTCTTTTTTTCTCTCTCTCTCTCTCTTTTCTTCCTCTCTCTCAAATTTTCCGGGTTCCACCCCATTAGTGAGGGTTAAAAGAGGCTTTGGTGTTTTTGCCTGTGAAGTCCCCCCCTTGGTGGGTGAGGTAAGCCAGACGGGAAGGCCATGTTACCCCAACTTGACCGACTTCGGTTGTGGTCACCCACGGGGTTTGCCCATTTGGGCATTAGAGGGGGGTGGACCTCACTGGCCAGCACACAGGCCCGAAAGAGAGAACTGGGCATTGATGCAGGACGGGGGGGACGGTGTTTACCTTTTGGTCACGCTGTGCACTTGGCCCAGGGGGCCTGAGCCAAAAATTTGGTCAGTAAACTATGCAGGGTCCCCGGGCACCCCGCTGTCCCCCTGGCTACCCTTTGACTAAACGGACCACTGGGCGTTGGCCCCCTTGACTTTGCCTCTGTCTGTCTGTCTGTCGTCTGTTTCTCCTCTCTCTCTCTCTCTCCCTCTCTCCCCTCTCTCCCTCTTCTCCCTCTCCCTCTCCTCTCTCCCCCCTTTTGGGCAGCACAGTAATTAAAAAATTTAAAGAGATCGTTAAGTCATGCGAAAACAAAACAAAGCAAAACAAAACCAAATCTGCAAGCTCATCCCCAAAATATTCGGCAGCTCAAAGTACGTCCCAAAAACAGTTTGTGTTTAGTGCTGACAAAATGAAAAAAAAAAAAAAAAAACAACTGATTTCCCTCATAAATAAAATTTTTTAAGGAAAAAAACCCAAAAGGAAATGTTCTTGATTTTTTTGTCAGAAAAGTGACGACATTGGGGGCCCGATTGCTGCGGGAAAGGTTCCCCTAATGCAACCCCTTTCTGTAATTTACCCGAGCATTAGGGTCGATGCATCCCTTTGCAAATGGGGGTGGGTTTTTTTCCCCTTTTCAAATCCGAACAGGCTTGGGATCTTAAAACCCGATTAAAAAACCCTTTTTTTTGTCACAACCCCGGGCCCTGGGGGAAGTGGGGTTTGCGTCACAGATTCCCCCGGGTTGGGGGGGCCGTAGGTTTGATTCCCCTTTAAGTGATTCACTCGCGGGATTTTTCTGCTCCGACTGGTTTCTTTCCTACAGCGACTTTGCTATGGGCTTCCCAAATGGGAAAATTTGGGGCCATCAGTCGAGGGTTTTTCCACTTAATGGAAGCGGGTTTTGGGATGTTTTTTCCTTTTTCCAGACCCAAAACTGCGTTTTCTGGGATTTCCTTTGGGGCCGGTTGACACCCGGATGTATAAAAAGCGTAGAGTACAGCTCTTCATTTCCCTCCCCAGACCCAAGAAATCCCTGTCATCTTTATGTCCTCATTTATCATCATTTATCATCCCTCGTCATCAAACATCATCATCATCTTCATCCCATATCACATCAAACCATCACTATCCCTTTTCATCATTTATCATCCCTCCAATCATAGAAAAATGTCTCCCCTTTTGTGGTCCTTCTGCCCTGTTTCTCATGGTGATTTCCAAATTTGGATTTTTTCCCCCCCTTTTCCCACACGTTTTGGGGAAATTCATGTCAAGGGAGTCGCCCTTTGGGGAATGGGGGTTTTCGTTGGGGGCGGATGGATGGGGACTCACACATGGGTGGGGTTTGCGACCCGAGCAATGATTGTCGTCGGTAGAGGGCTTATGGTGGTCTCAGCCGTTGGGGGGGGTTAGAAACATATGTAAATGGAAAATACCGAAGTGACGTGGCAAAAATTTCAGTGGGCCCTCGGTGGGTTGCTTTCCCTTACGTGGAAAATGAACTGCTAGCTGTGACGGTGACGGGGGTAGCCGGGGAAAAGGGCCGCTGTGGCTGGGGGACGGTTTCCGGAAAAGAGCGGTGGGGGGGTGCAACCAATGAGGGGGGTCGGAAGATGAGACAAAAAAAAGATTAGGAGTCTTCGATTTCCCCTTCTTCTTCTTCGTCCCTTTTTTATATCGTAAATTTTAAAACAGTCTGCCAACAGGTGTTGCAACCTAAAAAGGAAAACAAATTTTTTGTTTTCTTCATTTTTAAAAGTCATTTATTCTTTCCCTTTTTTCTTTTTTTTTCAACTTCGTCGGAAGGATTTTGTTTTTCCCTCTGCAACAGTTTTGTTTTTTTGACGGCAAAAACACGTCAAACATCCCGAAAATAAGTTGGAAAACCAAGTTGAGGGATGGACAAAATCCCTTCCCTGTTGGGTTTCCATGCAGGTCACTGACCAACAGAAAAGGGGCTTGGATTGGCTGGCCTGGGCGGACGTGGCAAATGTTCCCCTTTGTCAGTGTTTGATTGGGGGTTGTTTATTACACCAAATCAAAATCCACGGCCCCCTTTGCCCCGGGAAGGTTTTTTTTTTCCCCCTTTAACCCTTTTTTTTCCCCCCCCCCAAAAAAAAAAAAATTTTTCCTTTCCCCCCCCCCCAATAAAAAGGGGCCCCTTTTTCCCCATTTTTCCCTTTTTTGGGGGCCCCCCCCCCCCAAAAAGGGGGGAACCCGGGGGGAAAATTTTTTTTGGGGGGGAGGGGCATTCCCTGGGGGGCCCCCCCAAAAATGGGGGGGGGCCCCTTTTTTTCCCCCCGGGGGGAAAAAAAAAAAATTTTTAAAAAGGGGGGGCCCCCTTTTTTTTGGGGGGGGCCCCCCCCCCGGGGGGGGGAAGGGGAGGGGGGGGGGGGGGGGCCCGGGTTGGGGGTTAAATTTTCCTTTTGGGGGGGGGGCCCCCCGGGGGGGGAAAGACAAAAAATTTTTGGGGGGGCCCCCCCTTTTTTTTTTCCCAAAAAAACCCCCCCAAAATTTCCCAAAAAAACCGTTTTTTTTTTTAAGGCCCCCCTTTGGGGGGGGTTTTTTTCCCCAAGGGGAAACCCCCCCCAAAACTTTTTTTTTGGGGGCCAAAAAAAAACCCCCCCCCGGGGAAAAATTCCCCAATTGGGGGAAAATCCCCCCGGTTCCCCCCCCCAAAACCCCCCCAAAAAACCCTTGGGGGGGGGCCCCCCCCCAAAAAACCCCCTTTTGGGGGGGGTTTTTTTCCCCCTTTGGGGGCCCCCCCCTTTTCCGGGGGGAAAAAAAAAAATTTTTTTTCCCCCCAACCCCCCCAAAAAAAAAAAATTCCTTAAAAAGGGGGAAAGGGGGTGGGGGGGTTTTGGGGGGGGTTTTTGGGTTTTTGGGGTGGGGGGGGGGGGGGGGAAAAAAAAACCCCCCCAAAAAAAATTTCAAAAACCCCCCCCCCTTTTTTTCCAAAATTTTCCCCCCCCCCCCCAAAACCAGCCTTTTTTTTTTTCCCCCCCCCCCCCCAAAAAACCCAAAAAAACCCCCCAAAAAAGGCCCCAAAAAACCCGTGAATTTTTGGTAAAAAAAAAGGGGGGGGGAAAAACCCTTTAAACCTTTTTCCCCCTTTTTAAAAAACCCCAAAAAGGGGGGGCCCCACCCCCTTTTTTCCCCCCCCCCTTTTTAAAGGTTTTTTGGGGTTTAACCCCGGGGAAAAAATTTTAAACCCTTTTTTCCCCCCCCGGGGGGGGGGGGGGGGGGTTTTTTAAAAATTTTTTTTTGGGGAAAAAATTTCCCCTTTCCTTCCCCCCCCTTTTTCCCCCCTCTTTTTTTTTCCCCCCCCCCTTTTTTTTTTTTTCCCCCCCCCCCCCCTTTTCCCCCCCCTTTTTCCCCCCCCCCTTTTTTTTTTTTTTTAAAAATTTTTTTTTTTTTTTGGGGGCCCCCCCGCCCCCTTTTTTTCCCCCCCCTTTCCCCCCTTTTAAAAAAATTTTAAACCCCCCCCCGGGCCCCCCCCCCCCCCCCCTTTTTTTTCCCCCCGGGCCCCCCCCTTTTTTTTCCCCCCCCCTTTTTTCCCCCTTTTTCGGGGGGGGCCCTTTTTTTTCCCCGTTTTGGGGGAACCCCCAAAAAAAAGGGGGGGTTTGGGGGTTTTTTTGGGGTTGGTTTTTTTTTTTCCCCCCCAAAACCCGGGTTTTTGGGTTTTTTTAAAGTTTTGGGTTTTTTTTTAAAAAAAAAAAAAAAAAACCCCCCCCCCAAAAAAAAAACCCCCCCCAAAAAAAATTTTTTTCCCCCCCCAAAAAAAAAACCCCAAAAACCCCCAAAACCCCCCCCCCCCCCTTTTCCCCCCCCCAAAAAAAAAACCCCCAAAACCCAAAAAGGGGAAAAAAAAAGGGGGAAAACCAAAAACCCCAAAAACCCCCCCCCCCCGGGGGGGGGGCCCCGGAAAAAAAAAAACCCCAGTTTTTTTTAAAAATTTCCCCCCAAAAAAATTTCCCCCCACCCAAAAAGGCCCCCCCCCCCCCCCAAATCTTCCCTCCCCCCGAAAAAACCCCCCCTTTTTTTTTAATTTTCCCTTTTTTTTTTTTTTTAAAAAAAAAAGGGGTTTTTTAAAAAAAAAAATTTTTTGGGGGGGGGGGGGGTTTTTTTTTAAATTTTTTTTTTTTTTCACCCAAAAAAAAAGGTTTTTTCAAAATTTTCCCCCCCCCCCCCAAAAAAAAAAAAATTTTTTTTGGGGGGTTTTTTTTCCCGGAAAATTTTTTAACAAAAAAATTTTTGGGGGGTTCCCTTTTTTTTTAAAAAAAAAAAAATTTTTTTTTTTGGGGTTTTTTAAAAAAATTTTTTTAAAAGGAAAAAAAAAAAAAAAAGGGGGGTTTTTTTTTAAAAAACCCCCCCAAAAAAAATTTAAAATTTAAAAGGGGAAAAAAAGGGTTTTTTTTTTAAAAAAATTTTGGGGGGGAAAAAAAAATTTTTTAAACCCCCCCTTCAATTTTTTTAACCCCCCCCCTTTTCCCCTTTAACCCCAAAAATTAAATTTTAAAAAAAAAAAACCCCCTTTTTTTTTTGAAATTTTTTTTTTTTTAAAGGAAACAAGGGCCCGGGTTTTTTTTTGGTTTTAAAAACCCGGGGGGCCCCCCTTGGGGGGGGGGTTTTTTTTTTTGGGGTTTTTTGGGGGTTTTTTCCCTTTGCTTTTTGGGGAAATTTTTTTTTTTTTTTTTTAATTTAAATTTTTTTTTTTAAAATTTTTTTTTTCTTTTTTAAAAAATTTTAAAATTTTAAAAAAAAAAAAAAAATTTTTTTTTAAAAAATTTGGGAAAATTTTTTTTTTTGGGAAAAACCCCTTTTGGGGGAAAAATTTTTTTTTTAAAGGGCCCCCCCCCCAAAAAAAACCTTTTTTAAAAAAAAAAGGGGGGGTTTTTTTTTAAAAAGGGGGTTTTTTGCCCCTTTTCCCAAAAAAAAGGGGGGGCCCCTTTTTTTTGGTTTTTTTCCCCCCCTTTTTTTGGGGCCCCCTTTTTTTTTTTTGGCCCCCCCCCCTTTTTTTTGGGGGGGGCCCGGGCCCCTTCCCCCCCCCCCTTTTTTTCCCCCCTTTTTCCCCCCCCCTTTTTTAAAACCCTTTTTTCCCCCCTAAATTTTTTTTGGGGGGAAAATTTTTTTTTTTTAAAAAAAAATAAAATTTAAACCCTTTTTTTGCCTTCAATAAAAAATGTCTTTAAATCCCTTTCCAAAAAAGGGAAACAAGTCTTTAACCCAAAACCCAAAAAAATATTTTTTTTTAAAAAACCAAACACCCTTTTTTTGGGGGGGAAAAAATTTTTTTAAAAAAACGGGGGCCCTTTTTTTGAAAATGAAAAAATAAAAATTAACCCCCCAAAAAAAATTTTGCCCCTTTTACCCCCTTTCAAAATTTTTAATTTTTTCCCTTTTCAAAAATAAATTTCCTTTGAAGGGGAAAAAGGGGGCAAATTAAAATTTAAAAAAAAAAGGCAATAAAAAGGAAATTAAAATTTTTTTAAAAAAACCAAAAAATTTTGGGTTTAGAAAAATTTTTTTTCCCCTTTTTTTTTTAAAAAAATTTAAACAGGGAGAGGAAAAATCCCCAAAAGGGGTTTAATTTTTTTCCCAAGGTAAAATTTGTTAAGCGTTTTTTTTGGGTTTTTTTTTTTTTTAAAAAATTTTATTTAAATCTAGAAAAAACCCCTTTTTTTTTGGGTTAAGTTTAAAATTTAAACCTTTTTTGGCCCTTTACCCCCATTTTTTTAAAAAAAAAAGGTAAACCCCCCCCCTTTTTCCCCCCAAAAACCCAAAGGGGTTTTTAAAACCCACTTTTTTTGGGTTTTTTTCCCCCTTTCTTTTTTTCCCGGCTTTCCCGATAAAAAAAATTTTTTAAACCAAGAGGGGGAAAACCCCCAAATTTCCCTTTCAATTTTTTGGGTCCCAAAATTTGTTTTTAAATTTTTTTCAGAAACCCCTAAAAAAAAATTTCGTTTTTTTTAAAAAGGAGTTTAAAAAATTTTTTTTTCCCAAAGGGGAAATTTTAAAAATTTTTGGTTTAAAAAACCCCTGGTTCCCCCCCCCAAAACCCTTTAACCCCTTTACTAAAACTTTGGGGGGGGTTAAACCCAAACCCGGAAATGTTTTTTAAAACCCCTTTAAAAAAAAAATTTCTTTCCCCAAAAACCCTTTTCTATTTTTTTTTTCCTAAAAAGCACTTTTCCCCAAAAAAAAATTTTTCCCCCCAAAAACCTTTTTTAAAAAGAGTTTTTAACATTAGGTTCCCTAAGTTTTACCCCCTTTTTTTTAAATTTTAAACTTTTTTAAAAATATTTTTTAAAAATTTTTTCTTTTCCCAAAAATTTTTAAAAAAAAAACCCCCTCCCAATTTGTTTTTTTTGGGGAAAAAAATTTTTTATTTTAATTTTGGGAAATTTTCAAAAAATAAGTAATTTATTTTTTAAAAACCAAACCAATCCCCCAAAAACCCCCAATTTTCCCCCGTCAGATTTAAATGGGTTTAAAAAAAAATTTTAAAAAAATTTTCAACACCCCCGTTCCCCCCAAATTTTAAAAACCCTTCCCAAACCAAAACCCCCAAAAATTTTTTCCCTTTTTTAAAAACCCAAAAAATTTGGGAAAAAATGAAAAATTTTTTGGGGGGGAAAAAAAAACCCCCAAAAAACCTGTGCAAAAAGGACCCAAAAACCCCCAAAAAACCCAAAAACTAAAAAAACCCCCCAAAAAAAGGAAACCCCAAAAACGATCAAAAAATACTTTATTTTTTTAAACGCCCCCGGGATTTCCCACTTTTTCCCCTTTTCCCCCAAAAAAGTCAAGCCCCAAAATACCCCCAAAGAAATTTTTAATTAAAAACCAAAAAAAAAACCCCCCCCAAAAAATAATTTACAACCAAAAAATAAACCCAAAAAACAAATAAATTTAAAAGGTTAAAAAAATCAACCTTTTCCAACGCACAAAGAAAACAAAATCCCCTGTCAAAATTTCAAAAACTCACCTAAATCCAGACAAAAAGACATGAAAATTAAGTGGAACACTGTAAAAGCAATAAATAACGATCAATTGCCCCACTTTTTTTTGGGAAATTCAAATTACTTCCACATACCCCAACCCAGTTTTACAAAAGAACCAAAAATTTTTTTTAAAAAGATTAAAACCAAGATTTAAATAAAGTCCTCACCCCAAAACCCCAAACCAGAATCCAAAGGGTTCATTTCTAAGACCCTTTTTTTCATTTGTGAGGTTTAAAAGATTTTTAAAAAACCCAAAAACCCAAAGCCAAAAACCCCCAAAGAAAACCTTCAAAGGGTCCCGGACCCGAAAAGTTTTTAAACCCACTTTTGGCAACAAAATTTTCCCTTTTTGGGGGATGACAAATTTAAAATCCCAAACCCGGTTTCCCTTGTTCCGGGCAAAGGTTGTCCCCTTTATTTAAGTTTTTGGGTTTGGGAAAATTTATTTTGGGAAAAAAAATTTTAATTTAAGTAGGCCAATTGGGTGTCAAAAAAGGTCGGGTTTTTTGAAATTTCAACTTTATTTTTTCCCCAAAATGTATTGTTTTAATTTCCCCTTTTTTTCTTGTTTTGGGGAAAAGGTTTGGGGAAGGATTTACTATTGGGAAAAATTTTAATGAAAGCAGTTTTGTTTTATCTACTTTGGCTTTTAAAGGTCATTTAAATTTTTTTGGGTTTTTAGTGGTGAAGGGTTTTTTTTTAATAATTTTAGTCTAAAGGGATTTAATTAACAACTTTATAAAGCTACCTAAAAAGAACCATTCTTAAAAGGAAAAGTTTTAAATGTTTTTTAAAACTTTAAATTTTCTTTGCAAAATTTTTATTTTTAAGAATGGTTAAATTTTTCAAAATTTTTTTTCCTTTTTACTTTTGCGTACTATCCAAGTTTTTATAAAATTTTAGCCCTTTAATCTGAAAATACCTTAATCCCTGATTAAACTTTTCCCCCATTTTAAAACCAATTACTTTGGCAATCATACCCAATGAAATTCAGGCCGCCCGTAAAACTTTCTGAAATTTACCCAATGATTTTGAGTCAGAATATTCAGGTCTTTTACCCCTAAACCTCCAAATTTTTTTAAACCATATCCCTTTTTTAATTGAACAGTTATTCTTTTCTTGTAATGGGGGGGTTTTGGGGCGGGAATTAAAAAATCTGATTTGTTAAAGTTCTTTTAACTTCAATCCGGTTTTTTTAAGAAAGGAAACAAAAGGTATTTAAACGGGTTTACAACTATTCCCCCTTTCCAACAAAGCACAAATGGAGCGGGAATGTTTAAAAAATTTCAAATGGGGTAGTTCCTTTCCCAACTAACACCCCTTGGCAACTTGGCCCGGTCCAGGAAGGCAAAACCCGGCCAATTGGAACCCGTTCAAAGGGTAGGAAACGTTTCAAAACGTTTCTGTCGAAGACCGAACTCCTTTAACCCCTTTCAGAGCAACATTGCATAAAATTTTTTTTTAAAGCCTTAGATCAAACAATTTTCGTCCAACGAAGGTTCCCTGAAAGGATTAAAGCTCCCGTCACTAGCAAAGTTAATAAGTGTCCTCTAAAAGAGAGGGAAAAAGACAAACGAAGCCGCAAAAAAACGGGGAAAAACGCGGCCAAAACCCCCAAGCAGAATAAACCTTCCGAAGAAGCTGAAGCCCCGGCACGGGCCTTAACCCAAATTGACTAACATTTAACCCCGGCAAACCAAAAAACCAAACCCCCAAAAAACTTTTATTTGCCAAAAAGAACATGATTTCTTGTTTTCGGGAATTTTTAAATAAAAGGCGTGTTTTGGTGAAAGAGAAAATAAAAAGTAGAATTGAAGAGTACAACAAAATTTCTTAAAACCATTCCCACAAGATTGGAATTGTTTAAACCGGGCCAACCCTTTTGGGTGTAAAGACGGGATCAAGAAAACAAATTTGACAACCTGCAGGACATTGAAGCAAAACCCTGTTAAACCAATTCAACCAAAACAAAGGTGGGCCAAACTCAACCAAAGTGCGTTCCCAAACCAGAACCAAAAACGTTTCATTAGGCCCAGAAACCCATATTTTTTATAAAAAAGGCCCAAAAAAAAGAATTTCTTTCAACGAGGTCCAAAAAGGTTAAAGCTCTCCTTGAAAGACCCCTATAAGGGGGTTTTGTAAGCCAAGCTTGAGAACAAACCAAACAAAAAAAAGGAAAAAAACGGAAAAAACCGGGCCCATCCAACTAAAGGCAGCAAACCAGACCGGACGCAAACCCGAAAAAACCCCGGTAACCTTTAAGCCCCTTACTACCACTTTCCCCCCCAAAACCCAAAATTTCCCAAAAACACTTTTTTTCTCCCAAGGGGACTTTTTAAAAACATTAAGAGAATTTCCTTCATGGCCCCCTTTAAGGTTCAACAGTTTTAACAATTTTTTGGGGTAGGGGGAAACTGAAACCATGGGGAAAACACGCAGGGAATTTGCATAAACCCGGTATTGAATTTAAAAATTTAAAAGTATTTCTTTAGAGTCTTCAAAAATTCAAGCTACCCCTTTAATCCCTTTGTTCTTTTTATCCCTTTTTTAATTCCCTTTCACCTTAAATTTTTGCTTTCACATCTTATCTTTTTCCACTGGCTATTTGTTCACAACTTTGTTTTCCCTTTTTCTTAACACCCATCCCAAATTTTATTCGTTTTCTTAAACAAACAACCTTAACTCTTTTCCCCCTAAACCAAAATTTTTTTTTAAAAGGTTTTAAAAACAATTTTTTAAATTCAAGATTTTTAATTTTATAGATTTTAAAAGGAGAAATTCTGTTTTGGGTTTGGCCAAAGAATTTATCCTAAAGGACTTACCTTTTGGTATTTATGGAAAAACACGGGGTTAAACAATTCTTTCCATTTCACAAAAAAAATTTTCAAAAATAGTTTTTTAAGTTGGCAAACTTTAAAAAATTAAATTACCAATTTTAAAAAACCCCTTTTTTCCAAAGTTTTTCCCGTTCAAACCCTTTTTTTGGGGGTCCCCCCATCTCCCCCAAACTTTTTTTCCCTTTAACCGGCTTTTTTCCCCTGCTCCTATTTCTTTCTTTTGGGCTGTGTTCTTCGCATTCGGCTATTCTATCCCCTTTCTTTTCTCAACCCCTTTAAATAATTCTTTCCAAAATTTTTTAATTCCCCTTTTTAATTTTTTTTTAACGGTTTTAAAACCCCCAATGACTTTTTAAAAGCCCCCAAATCTAAATTTTTGCCCGATTTAAACTAAACAGAACAATTTAACCTATTTCCCCCTTTAAACGTTTAAACAACTTTTTTAAGGTTGTCCCACAAACATAGGGAAATTAATTTTTATTAATGGATTTTATAAATGAAAAAAAACAATAATTTGGCAATCCAAAAGGGGAAAAAGTCAAACAAGTTTTTTAAATTTTTCTTTTCAAACTAAAACCAGAAAGTTCCCCCAGTTTCACAAAAAAACAAATCCCCAAAATTGTCGGAAGTTTCGGTTTTCCCAACTAAAAAAATCCCAAAATCTAAAGGCAAACCAAGAACCCCCGCATTCACCCGGGCCCCAAAGGACAAAAACCCAAACCAATTAACCAGTGCAATATTTTGACAAAGTTTCCCCACGGGCCAACGGTCCCCAAGGGCCCCAAAAGCCTCAAGAAAGAAAGAAATTCCAAGATTTTTTGGTTTTTGTTTAAAGGTTTTGCCGGGAGAAGTGATGTTGGTGTTGGGTTAATTAAAAAAATGTTGGGTTTTAAAGGAAAATTTGAAGAAGGGGGCCAAATTAATTGTCAAACCAAAACACCAAAATTTAAATTTTTACGCCCGGAGTATAAGTCCAATAAGGGTCTTTTTATGAGCCCCGTGACTTTTAATGAAACACAAAAATTGAAGTTTAAGTTTAAAACGACGGGTTTAAGGGAAAAGGGTTTATAGGTTTTTTTATAAAAATTTTTTAATATAAATTTTATTTTAAATTTTTTTTTTAAACAAATTACATTTGATTTCCCAGAAGTTTTTGTATTTCCAAACTGAACGGTTTGAAAACTTGTTCCCTTAAACACTCTCCATGAGGCCCCCCGGGAAATTTTTTGGGCCAAGACCAACCCCTTCCTGTTTTGGGGTGACCATTCAAAAATTGTTACTCCTAATACAGAATTCAACAATCTAGTTCTAACCTTATTTTTATCTTTTTTAAATTTTCTTAAACAAAATCCAGTTTTTCCTAAAACCCTGATTGTAGATCCCCCTTTGGGCTAAAAACCAACAAAGAAAACCTTGTTGGGGGAACAAAAAGAATCTCTTTGGGAAACTTTGAAGTCTTACATTTTTTTTTATTAAGACCATAACCCCTTTAAAAGTTTTTCATCCAAAAAATTTTATGTTTTTACCAAAATAAGGTTTTTAGTTTCAATCCATAAGGTCAAAATTTGCTTTTTTTGTTCTAAAAATCCCATTTTGTTAAATTTCATACCTTTTACACTTCCAAAGGTTTAAAAGGCCTAAAATTTTTATTTTTTTTGAGACCTGGAGCTAAGTTAAAAATCCAGAATTAGTTTAAAGGGGAAATTCTCATTCTTGGTCCTTTTTCTTCCGTTTTGGGGTTGAAAAGGTTAATTTACCCAAAAACCCCCTCCAATTTCCCGGTTGGTGATTTTAAAAGGAAAACAAATTTTTCAAATCTTCCAACCTTTTTAAAAAAGGTGGACATTTATTTTGAATCAAAAAAAATAATTTTAAAAAATACAAGAATTTTTCACC
>JAMYXO010003966.1:7500-15000 GCA_033310375.1 Conus canariensis | reverse complement strand
CGCTGTGATCGATGGGATGTCTGTGTTTGCCCTACAGCAGGTCTGCAACAAGCTGATGCCCAGGCCGGCATGTTCAGAATAGGATTGACAGGAAACTTGTGTCAGGAACAGTGCACATAGAAAACGGAAAACGGAAAGGGAGGTGGAAGGAATGGGATGGAGTGGGAGGGGGGAAAGGAAGAGGGGAGGGGGGATGGGGAGTTACATGAGGAGAGGGTGGGTGGGGGACGAAAAGAATTGGAAGTTTGGACAGAGATCAAATGTCAACTCTCTCAATGTGTGTGCCGCATGCAACAGCTGCTGGTGTGTCTCCTTCATCCTGATTTGCCGTGTCGGTTTAACTTGTCAGCCCTCATTCTGCAAGAAATGCTGGAAACGCTTTGTTTGATTTCTCTTTTCTTCCAGCTCCACCCCTACCTCTTTTCCCTCCCTCCCTCCTCCCCCCCCCCCCACCTCTCTCTTTCACTTCTGTTCTCTCTCTTCCTGTCTGCCTCTCTTTTGTCTGTCTGTTTTTGTCTGTCTGTCTGTCTGCCCCCGCCCTCCCCCCCCTCTCTCTGTGACTCCCCCCTTACTCGCATGTATACCAGTTTCGTCTGTCTGTCTGTCTGTCTGTCTCTGTCTGTCTGCCTGTCTATCTGCCTGTCTATCTGTCTGTATGACAGTCTGTCTGTCTGTCTGTCTGTCTGTCTGTCTGTCTCTCTCTCTCTCTCTCTCTCTCTTGTGACTCCCCATTCCCACTATTCTTCTTCCCTCCCCTTCTCATCTGTTGGCAGACAACCAGCAATTCTGGGTGGACTTTCGTTTTAAACAAACACAGACTGACAGTCTTTCAGAAGGACGCCCACGTTCCTATTCAACATGTGATGCACAAATACGTGCAGCGAACAGGTCAAACTCTCCAGGTTCCAACTTGTTTCGCTCCCACTGTCCAGCATCCACAGGAAATATCTGGAATAGAAGACTGAGGAAGCAGGTGTTCATCTCCTCGCTAGAAGCAGGAAGTGGCATCACGTGGCCATGATGGTGACTGC
This sequence comes from Conus canariensis, assembly GCA_033310375.1. NCBI lineage: Eukaryota > Metazoa > Mollusca > Gastropoda > Neogastropoda > Conidae > Conus > Conus canariensis. Next base: position 13,969 of record JAMYXO010003966.1, on the reverse strand, counting down.
TGTAACGATCCGCAACAAACCAATCGGCATATTGGTACACCACTGGGATGATCAGCTTGGGTCTGACTGGGATATCCAGAAACCCGGGAGGAAAAAGAAGGTGTGTTCATAGCAAAACGGGAATGGTGATGGGAGGTGGAGGGAACAGGAGGGAGAGGGGGAGGAAAGAGGAATGAGGAGGGGTAAGGTCGCTGAAGAAAGAACAATGGGACGAGCGGAAGAAGACGAAATGTCAACTCTTTCAATGTTGCTGGAGCGTCCAATGGCTGCCGATTTCTCTCCCTTTTTTTTCTGTTGTGAAAATATTTGCTGTGTCTGTTTAACTCTTCAGTCCTTGACCATTGTCACATGTCAGGAGACTGTCTGTCTGATTCCAAACCCCCTTTGCTTCCCTGCATCCTTCTCTGTCTCTCCCTGTCTCTATTCGTCTGTGCATCTATCTGTCTTCATACCTACCACTACCCCACCACCCCACCCCGTCTCTCTCCCCCCCCCACCTCTCTCTCTCTCTCTCTGTCAGTCAGCCAGTCAGTCAGTCTGTCTGTCTGTCTGCCAGTCTGTCTCTCTCTCTCTCTCTCTCTGTCTCCCCCCACCTCTTTCTCTCTCTGTCAGCCAGTCAGTCAGCCAGTCAGTCAGTCAGTCTGTCTGCCAGTCTGTCTGTCTGTCTCTCTGTCTCTCTGTCTCTGTCTCTCTCTCTCTCTCTCTCTCTCTCTCTCTCTCTCTCTTTTCTCTCTCTCTTCCATGCCTCGCTATCTCTCTGAGATCTGCTCCCTACCATGTCCACTGACGCGCGGCCCAGCAGTTTTAGGATGGTCTGATTTGTAGATAGATATAGACTGAAGGGGTGAATGATGGCATTTCAAAGGACGCCCACATTTCTATTGAGTATGCCTTGGACACTTGCCACAACCGCGCGCACACCAACACACACACACACACACACACACACACACACACACACACACACACCACGCACGCACGCACGCACGCACGCACGCACGTACACACACACACACACACAAGCGTGCACGCACGCACACACACACATACACACACACACACACACACACACTCACCACCACACACACACACACACAAACACACACCCCACACACACACTCACACACACGCACACACACACACACACACACACACACACACACACACACACACACACACACACACACACACACACACACAAAGCACGTGCATCCTAGGGCTGCTTTTATATCTCCTTTCTTCAGTTGTGACAACATTTGCTGTGTCGGTTTAACTCCTAACTCCTCACAATTTTCAAATGTCAGGAGACAGTCTCTCTGATTCCAGACCCCCCTTCTCACTCTGATCCTTCCTTCTCTGCTGAGATACATACCCATGCCAGCTAAATTTTTGAAAGCAACAAAGTGCTTTAACTCGCTACTTGGCATAGTCATCTGGGCCTAAAGATTTTTTTCAAATGCAAGATAGCTGCCTGGCGCACCAAGTTTTGGAGAAAAAAAAAACAACCTCAGAGGATCTTTGCTCGAGGTCTACTGTCAGTGTCTAGAATAGAATGATTAAACAATGTATTTGAGAAACACACCATGGAAAGTATTATCCTAAAACGCCATGGGAGCAGACATAATAACCTGAGTCAAAACTCCTTCCTTTACATTGCCAGTCATTCACGTCCCTGCGAGAAACGAAGACGACGCCAAGAGATGCGTGCCAGACAGGAAATAGCACCACACGCAAGGCTGTATGGGACATCCGGGTCCTGCATAGCAGGCCTGCAGCAAACTGAATTTGCATGTTAGAAGCCTTCCGTGTTGTCCACGTCTGTACAACTCTGTAACAATAGCACTAAGGATTTTGTCGGACCATGCCTGTGGGTGAAATAAATTGCACGGGGGAGGAAGGGGGCAGGAGGTGGGGTAGTTGTGGGGCATAGGGGTGGCAGAGGAGGTTCAGAAGAGAGGAGAAGGACTGAGGGGGCGTGGCAAGGATTTATTTTTCCGTGTCGAGATCGTGTGTGTGTGTGTGTGTGTGTGTGTGTGTGTGTGTGTGTGTGTGTGTGTGTGTGTTTGTGTGTGTGTGTGTGTGTGTGTGTGTGCGTGTGTGTGTTTGTGTGTGTGTGTGTGTGTGTTTGTGTGTGTGTGTTCGTGTGTTTGTGTGTGTGTGTGTGTGTGTGTGTGTGTGTGTGTGTTGTGTGTGTGTGTGTGAATGCACATGCATTACACTCTCTGTCTCTCTGTCTCAGTCTCTGTCTCTGTCTCTGTCTCTCTCTCTCTCTCTCTCTCTCTCTCTCTCTCTCTCTCTCTCTCTCAGGCCTCACTGACTTACTTCCTTTCCCCCACTCATTGTCTACATTCAGCCTTCACTTTTGAATGAACTGATTTGCCGTATATTGATCAAGATAACAAATGATGGCTTTCAGAAGTTTGTCCATATTACATTTCAACCAGACTTGTGCAAACATTCATACCGAACAGGTCCAAACGTCGTCAAGTTCTGACTGTTTCTCTCATGTGGTCAGGCGTTCACATGCACGTCTAGAATAGAAGACTGTGTGAAGAGGCACTCAGTACCTCGCCAAAGACAGGAGCTTGCGTCACACGCTGTGATCGATGGGATATCTGTGTTTGCCCTACAGCAGGTCCACAACAAGCTGATTTTCAGGCCGGCATGTTCAGAATAGGATTGACAGGAAACTTGTGTCAGGAACAGTGCACATAGAAAACGGAAAACGGAAAGGGAGGTGGAAGGAATGGGATGGAGTGGGAGGGGGGAAAGGAAGAGGGGAGGGGGGATGGGGAGTTACATGAGGAGAGGGTGGGTGGGGGACGAAAGGAATTGGAAGTTTGGACAGAGATCAAATGTCAACTCTCTCAATGTGTGTGCCGCATGCAACAGCTGCTGGTGTGTCTCCTTCATCCTGATTTGCCGTGTCGGTTTAACTTGTCAGCCCTCATTCTGCAAGAAATGCTGGAAACGCTTTGTTTGATTTCTCTTTTCTTCCAGCTCCACCCCTACCTCTTTTCCCTCCCTCCCTCCTCCCCCCCCCCCCCCCACACACACACCTCTCTTTCACTTCTGTTCTCTCTCTTCCTGTCTGCCTCTCTTTTGTCTGTCTGTTTTTGCCTGTCTGTCTGTCTGCCTGTCTGTCTGCCCCCCCCCTCTCTCTCTCTCTCTCTCTCTCTCTCTCTGTGACTCCCCATGCCCACTTTTCTTCTTCCCTCCCCTTCTCATCTGTTGGCAGACAACCAGCAATTCTGCGTGGACTTTCGTTTGAAACAGGCATAGACTGACCGTCTTTCAGAATGACGCCCACGTTCCTATTCAACATATGATGCACAAATACGTGCAGCGAACAGGTCAAACTCTCCAGGTTCCAACTTGTTTCACTCCCACTGTCCAGCATCCACAGGAAATATCTGGAATAGAAGACTGAGGAAGCAGGCGTTCATCTCCTCGCTAGAAGCAGGAAGTGGCATCACGTGGCCATGATGGTGACTGCTGTAACGATCCGCGACAAACCAATCGGCATATTGGTACCGCACTGGGATGTTCAGCTTGGGACTGACTGGAAATTCCAGGCATCGGAAAGGAATAAGAAGGCGTGTACATAGCAAAACGAGGAATGGTGTTGGGAAGCGGAGCGAACGGGAGGGAGAGGGGGAGCGGAGGAGATGGAGGAGGAGGGGGAAAGAGGAGTGACGAGCGGTAGGATGATTGATGAAAAACAGAACGGGAAGAGTGGGAAAAAGATGAAACGTCAATTCTTTCAATGTTTGGGGAGCGTCCAATGGCAGCCGATTTGCCTCCTCCTTTCTTCTGTTGTGAAAACATTTGCTGTCTTGGCGTAAGTCGTCAGTCCTCTCTATCTTTTAGTGTCAGGAGACCGTCTTGCTGATTCCAGACCCCCCCCCCCTCCCCTTCCTCCCTTCCATCCTTCTCTGTCTCGCCCTGTCTGTCTGTCTGCCCATGTCTGTCTCCCTACTCCCCCCCCCCTCTCTCTCTCTCTCTCTCTCTGTCAGTCTGTCTGTCTTCTCTCTGTCTCTGTCTCTGTCTGTATCTGTCTGTCTGTCTGTCTGTCTATCTCTCTCTCTCTTCCTCTCTGTCTGTCTGTCAAAATCTTTGTACGTCCTTCCCCCTCTCTCTCCCCTATTTTTATCTATCTTTCTCAGATTCGCTCCCCAGCTTGTCCCTTGACACCCACCCAGCAGTTCAGGATGGACCGATTTATAAATGAACACACACTGACAGAGTGAATTATGACTTTCAGAAGGACGCCCACATTCCCATTCCACACGTCTTAGACACTCGCCACAACCACACGCACACCAGCACACACACACACACACACACACACACACACACACACACACACACACACACACACACACACACACAACACACACACACAAGCACACACACACACACACACACACACACACACACACACACACACACACACACACACACACACACGCAAACACACGTGTGCAACACGCACACAAGAGAGAGGGCGAGAGAGAGAGAGAGAGAGAGAGAGAGAGAGAGAGAGAGAGAGAGAGAGAGAGAAAGAGAAAGAGAAAGAGAGACAGAAAGAGAGAGAGACAGAAAAAGAGAGAGACAGAAAGAGAGAGAGACAGAGAGAGAAACAGAAAGAAAGAGAAAGAGAGAGAGAGAGAGAGAGACAGAAAGAGAGACAGACAGAAAGAGAGAGAGACAGAAAGAGAGAAAGACACAGAGAGAGAGAGACAGAAAGAGAGAGAGAAAAGAGAGAGAGAGAGAGAGAGAGAGAGAGAGAGAGAGAGACAGAAAAAGAGACAGACAGAAAGAGAGACAGAAAGAGAGAGAGATAGAAAGAGAGACAGAAAGAGAGAGACAGGAAAGAGAGAGAGACAGGAAAAGAGAGAGACAGAGAGAGAGACAGAAAGAGAGAGAGAGAGACAGAAAGAGAGAGACAGAAAGAGAGAGAGAGAGAGAGACAGACAGACAGACAGACAGACAGATAGTGAAGAATACAAGTTCCCTGCTTCTAGCTCATCAATCACACTGAAAGCCAAACGATCGTGTCCCTCCTGCAGCAGACTGGGTGACCTCCTCGTCTCTTCCACGCCGCTGAAGGGAGGATGTAGAGGTGGGAGTCAGTCAGGGAGCACCGCAGGAGTGGCTGACACCAACGACATCAGGTTAAGTATTGACCCCTCTCTTCTACCTGGAGAAAAACCGTGCATGATGAACTGCGTCACCCACGAATTCAAACACCAAAGGCAAGACAAGGCAAGGCAGTTACAGTTTCAGTTTCATCAAGGAGGTGTCACTGCTTGCGGACTAGTCCATATACGCTACACCACATCCGCTAAGTCTTGAGACCACATTATGCATGATTTGAAGCTGATGGATAAATGAATTAACAACTAAGATGAGACAATAGAAGAAGAGGGTCTCGTGGCTACGTCTCAACGGATGTCTGACCTACGCATTAGCCCAACGTGCAAGGCAAATAAAGCTAGGCAAGATAGGGCAAGGCAAATAAAGCTAGGCAAGATAGGGCAAGGCAAATAAAGCTAGGCAAGATAGGGCAAGGCAACGCAAGGCTAGCCAAACCAAGAACTGTCATTCCCAATGCTCTACTCTCAATGGCCGTGCTGGCGAGGAGAGCTGAAGCTGAGAAGGGCAGAGGAGGTGGGAGAGTGGAGTGGGGAGGGGGGGGGGGTTCCTGAGGCTATGAAAGAGTTCAGTGTCAGTCACATCTGCAGAAGACAACACCTGCGTTGTCTGAACTTTGTTTCGTCTCTCCCGCCACACACACAAAATGTTCAAGAAATGTCCCCTCCGGAAAACGATTTGTTTTACTAGCACACCTGATGACCTATGGTGTGTACTTAGTGTTGGCGTGGGGGATGCTTTGAAGCTGCTGAAACATTTAAATGTGGTTACTGTCTCTGTTTGCATATGTCTATCTCCGTCTGTGTCTCCACTATCTGTTTTTCTTCTGAATGTCTCTATCTCTGTCAGTATATGTCTGTCTCCGTCTGTGTCTCCACTATCTGTCTTTTTTTTTCTGAATGACTGTCTGATTCTTTCTCCCTTCTTACTTATAGGCAAACGTGAGCGTGCACAGGCACGTGCCAGGACAAAGAGTTTCCAGAACAAAGACAGGAGAATGGTCCACAATCAGGACAACAGTAGACGACAGTCAAGACAGCAAGAAAAGAAGGCAGAATCGAAGAAATCACAGAAAAGAGGAAGTTTCTGACATAGACCTTCCAGAAGGCAGGAGAGCTGTTTGCACTGAAAGAATTCCCGGCATTACCACGGGACACTCCCTCCCTTAGCCACCCGTCTGTAGTGAAGTGGGAGTCGTGCTGATATACACACCCATACCAGCTAAACTTTTGATAGCAGCGATGCACTAACTCTCAGCTGGTGAACTTCTTTGTCTCAACTTGTTTTCTTTTTCATGCAAAAAAATCTGCCT
>JAMYXO010003966.1:0-2500 GCA_033310375.1 Conus canariensis | reverse complement strand
AGGGATCATCCGAACAGCCAAAGTACTTGAACACTATGGTACAAGTGCATCAGCTAGGGATGAGAACATTAAGTGTGTGACCGTTTTTTATTACCCTGCCACGTGGGCAGCCACACTCCGACTTCGGGGGATTTTGGAGACTGATAATGTAATGCTAGGAGCTTGTCACAACTGAAGACAATCCCGCATAACTTTGCAGAGCATAACAACATTTTGATGTAGCCTTGGTGTTCTAGCCTACGTCAATTGGTCTGACACAGCATAACAACATTCTGATGTAGCCTTGGTGTTCTAGCCTATGTGAATTGGTCTGACACAGCATAACAACATTTTGATGTAGCCTTGGTGTTCTAGCCTATGTCAATTGGCCTGACACAGCATAACAACATTTTGATGTAGCCTTGGTGTTCTAGCCTATGTCAATTGGCCTGACACAGCCTTAAGCCAAGGTGGGTAGACGACAGTCAAGACAGAAAGAAAAGAAAGCAGAATCGAAGAAATCACAGAAAAGAGGAAGTTTCTGACATAGACCTTCCAGAAGGCAGGAGAGCTGTTTGCACTGAAAGAATTCCCGGCATTACCACTAGCGGGACACTCCCTCCCTCAGCCACCTGTCTGTCATGAAGTGGGAGTCATGCTGATGTACATACCCGTACCAGCTAAACTTTTGGTAGCTGCAAAGAGAGATTTGTCTATAATTATGCGATGTACCAACTCGCTGCTGGCAAACGTTTTGTCTCAACTTGTTTTCTTTTTCATGCAAAAAAAATCTGCCTGGCGCACTTGCTTGTGAAAAAAGAAATCACTGGATCATTTTGCTGGAGATCCTCTGTCAGTGTCTAGAAAAGAATGGTTAAATGGTTTATTTCAGAAACACGGCTATCATCCCATGAAAACTATCATTCCCAAACATCACAGCTAACAGACAAAAAAAATCCTGAGTCAAAACTCCTTCCTTTACATTGCCAGTCATTCACGTCCCTGCGTGAAGCGAAGACGACACAAATAGATGCTGATCTCCTCGTGCCAGACAGGAAATAGCACCATGCGCAAGGCTGTATGGGACATCTGGGTCCTGCATAGCAGGCCTGCAGCAAACTGAATTTGCGTGTTAGAAGTCTGCCGTGTTGTTCACGTCTGGATAACCCTGTAACAATAGGACTGAGGATTTTCTGGATGGGGCTTGCGAGTGAAATAAGGTCGCGTGCAGGGGGGTGGGGGAGGGGTTGGTTCAGGGAAAGGGGGAGGGGATGGGAGTGGAGTAGAAGGGGTTCAGAAAAGGAGGAAAGGAGAGGAGAGGCGGGGCAAGGAATTTTTTTCATATCGAGAGGGCGCGCGCATGTGTGTGTGTGTGTGTGTGTGTGTGTGTGTGTGTGTGTGTGTGTGTGTGTGTGTGTGTGTGTGAAAGAGAGAGAGAGAGAGAGAGAGAGAGAGAGAGAAGCCAAATGTAAGTAAAAAGGAAACTATGGGGGGGGGGGGGGTTGTGTGTGTTTTTTTTTTTAACGTGTGCAAACATGTGCTAAACTGATACTTAAACTGTAAAAATACTGCTCAGTTTCTTCGTGAATTCAAAACAGGGGTTACATAATTATCATCCATAAAATCATGTGCTAATTTAAAAGTTACTTTGACACCAGTTCAGCATAGGCCTATCTATTTACATTCCTAATTCAGAGAGACACAATGAAAACCAGAAACAAAATTTGAAAAATGTTGTTTCTAATTCTGCTTCTTCTCGTTTGAAATCCGCCTCATATTCGACAGAAAACAAGATACATATTGTCTTTAAGGGCTAGAGGTAAAAAAAGGAAACCCTTTCGTTGTTTTCACGCGCGCGTGCGCGCACGCACGCACGCACGCACGCACGCACACACACACACACACACACACACACACACACACACACGAAATAGTAACGTGTTATGTTTGGTGGGGGAAGGAGGAACCGTCGGTTATTTTATGCTCAACAGAAAAGGACAACATTCCTATTTCAAAATTCTTTACTGCATCTACCAGAAATAGTGTGGATAAAATCTATCATGAATGTTGTCACACTAACCTAAGGACATTTTCTTTTAGTAACAGAGTAACAAATCTTTGGAATAAATTAACCCCTAACATTAAACGTGCAGAAAATACTAATCTTTTCAAAAGCTCTATCGATGATAGTACGTTATTGAAGAGTATTTATTTTGATTATGATAAATAAAGACTTGAGCGAGTTAAAGACCTGACCGTACAAAGATCAGATAACACATAGAAGGGACATGTAAAGCCAGTTCTGGCTTTTATTGCAAAAGCAATTGTCCCTATGAACCTGAACCTGAACCAACTAGCTCACGTTTCTGTATAGTGGGCAAGGAGGGGGTTTAGAGGCGGGGAATGGGAAGAGGGGCGGAAAGGTTAGCTCTTCGGCTGGTGATGGAGGGACAACCATTGACTTTCAAATTCTCTGTGGGGACAACGGCTGCTCGCGAGCATCGTTTCCTTTAATGAGAAA
>JAMYXO010003965.1:0-18612 GCA_033310375.1 Conus canariensis | reverse complement strand
CCACATGTTTTCGATTGCGGTTAGCCCGGACCTGTCCCGGTAACGCGATAACCCAATCGACAAAAAACCGCTCAAAAAGCCGTTCACCATGTGACTGTTTGGGAAACCGCTATAAAAGTATGACTTCCCTCCTGTGAGCTTTCCCCCTGCTGGTCGGTGGCAGAAAACCGGCGAAGGCACCCGGTGGCAGATGGGTGTAGGGCGGCACCGTTTTCCTTCCTCGCACTGGGGAGTGACGACGGCTAGCCGTGTCGCGGGGGGAGGCTTCGGGGCAGCGTGCACTTTGAAAAGAGGCGCTCCCATTCTGCAAAATCCCCCAGGGGCCTGACGTCTAGCGGGCTCTCCCCTCGTGGGGGTGGGGGTGGGGGGTGTCGTCCCCCCATGGCGCAGGTGGGCTGAAACCTCGTGCAGCGGCTTGACGACTTGTGCCTGCGTTTCCCCGAGTGGGCCCTCACGCGGCACGGACCGTGTCACTCGCATGAAGACGGCCGCCGGTCCCCCTGCGACGGCCATGGGGAAAACCGCCACGAAGAGCCGATAACGACTTGCTATTTTACCAGGCTCCAGCGACGGACCCATCCCCCGGGCCCCTCCCCGCCCCTAACCCAGACTTTCGACCCAACCTGCCAACCCCCAAATTGTTTTTTGCCAAGACAAACTTCCATGCCGTACCCCTGGCTGTGGCGAAATCTTGTTTTGCCCCAAAAAATTTTTCGTCTGGGACGTTAATAACCATTTCCCCCCGTGAGCCTCTGAGCTTTCCCGCAAAGAAACGACCTAGCCCTACACCCCAGGAAGACACCCCCGAGAGGAAAAGAAGAAAGAAAGAAGAACGGGGAGAGATGCTGACTACAAGATCCTGCTTCGTTTTATGATAAATATTGAAAAAGTTCCTGACTTGCAAATCACGGGGGTAATTTGAATTCTTTTGTGTATCGCAGGCCGACGGGAGGGTTGTTTTTTTTTTTTTTTTTTTTTTTTTTTTTTTTTGGGGGGGGGGGGGGAGAGGGGGAGACTCCTTGCTCAGCTGACCGGGGTTTTTTTTTGTGAAATGATGAACCATCAGTGTGGGATCTTCATGTTTTCCCCTGGACAGTAAACCAGTTTCCTAGGTAAAATCAAACTTCAATTTCTCTTCTCTCTCCTCTCTCCTCTCCTCTCTTTCCCCCCCTCCCCCCCCCCCTCTTCTCTCTCTCTCTTTCTCTTTCTCTCTCTCTCTCTCTCTCTCTCAAATTAGGAAAAAAAAAAAAAAAGCAACAGCACGACAGTGAAAATAAACACAAACTCGCGTTCGGCCCTTGTTTCATTTTTTTAGACATTTGTCGATTCTCTCTCTTCTCTCTCTCTCTCTCTCTCTCTCTCCTCTCTCCTCTCTGGGGGTAATTTCTTAACTTAAGACGTGGATTTCAAAGTAAGGCGACTGAGGGGAAAAAGAAGCAATTTTTTTCAAATGGAAAGTTTATCTAGTTGCAAAGCGAGGGACTGCAGGCGGAAAACTAAACCCCAAAACTTAAATAAAAGTTTGCGAACCCCCAGGAAGTGGACAAAAAGAGTCACCCCGGAAACACAACGCGTTTCGACCTTTAGGTTTCTAGGTGAGACTTAACGAATTAAAAAAAATGAAAATTCACTTAGCTTTGTTTCGCTTTCAGTCACTTCGGAAGAAAATTTTTATTTGTCGCTTCAGATCGTTCAGATCACTTCAGAAGGCAAGGCCTTCTTCCTTGCGTGCCCCGCGAAGTGATCTGGCGATCAAAGCTAAGTGAATTTCTTTGTTTTTTCGTTATGTCCCCCTGGAAGACCTAAGAGGTCGAAACGCTTTGTGTTTGTCTTGTGACTCGTTTGTCCAGTTCTCTGGGCGGTTCGCTAACATTTTTTTCAAGGGAAAATTTTTTTCCACAGAAAAAGGATTAAGGACAAAACCGTTGTCTTGTCTGGGAAAATTTTTTCCGAGACGGGGTTTCCGCTGGCCAAAACTGAAAAGGGTTTTTTTTTTTTTTTCCAAACCCATCCCCCCCCCTCCCTCCCTCCCCCTGAAACGATTTTTTTTGCATTGAAAATCCTGGCTAATTTCGCGTCGGAAAATTTTTTAAAATAAGCAGCCCCCCTAAAAGTGGAAAAAAAACCCCTTTCCCGGGAGAGTTTTGAAAAAAAAAAAAAGTTCAATGTCAACATGCACAAATGCGCGCAACGCGTCATTCTGTAAGATTCTAGTTTTATTTTAGTGTCAAAAAGGTCGAAAATTTCCCTATTTGCTGGTTACTGTAATTCAAAAAGGCTTTTGGAAGGGGGGGGGGGGGAGGGGGGAAAGGGGGGGGGTGTGTGGGGGGTCCAAAGATTCATAAAATGTGCCAAATTTTTTTTTTTTTTGTTTTTTTCTTTTTTTTTTATTCTTTTTTTTTAAAATTGCTCTAGTTTGCCCTTCTGTGGCCAGTGAATTTTGGAATTGGAGAGTTTCCCATTAAAAGTACGATTTTACGGATTCTCTCTCTCTTTCTCTTCTCTCTCTCTCTCTCTCTCTCTCTCTCTCGGCCCCGCTCAGTTAAGCAAGGGAGTCTACCCCCCCCCCCCCCCCCCCCGTACGATAAACACAGTAACCCCGATTTTAAAGTGTAAAGAGTTTAGATTTTGGTTATTTTTTGATTTCATTTAAAAAGCAAAAAAAAAGAATGAATGATGTAGAAAAAATTAAATAAATAAAAAAAAAAAATGATAAATGGCTTGTAAGTAAAACCAAAATCAAAAACGTACTTTTGTATTACAAAACTTTTTCCTTTTTCATTATTCTCCTGTGCACCTGGTCGGGATTTTTGGGGGATGGGTTCAGCGCGCGTCGGACGACAAACCCTTGCACTTTTGCTCACCCTGCCCCTCGAAAGCCGCAGGTATTTTTCACGCGTGAAAATTGAACAATGTTCAAAAATGGGGAGTATTGTCTCTCCCGTTTCTGATAAGAAACGCACGACGAGGGTTTAAAAAAAAAAAAAAAAAAAAAAAAAAAAGCAGCATCTTGATGAGCAGTTGGGAAAATGAAGTGAAATAAAAAAAAAAATTTTTTAAATTGATTTGTGAAAATTCTTTGAGAAGGCACGAAAAAAACAGGTAAATGCAAACAAGTCGGTGTTTGGGGACGACACGATAACGGATTCGTCCCACACGCTTCTTTCTTGCGCGGTGAATCGCTGGGGGCCCCAAAACTAAAGTAGGCAGTGTGGCCCCACGTAGCGCGACTCTCTTTCCATGTGTGATCGATTAGTTTTGTTTTATGCAATTTAATTTAAAATTGTTTACAGGTTAAGCAAGTGATGACAAGACACTCGCCACACGTTGCGTGGCTGACAAAAAATGGGGTTTGTTGTATGTTTTTTAAAAGCGCGCGAAAGTCGTTTACGTTAAAAAAAGACATGATCGAGTATACCCAGTCGAGTTGTGTTTCCCAAAACGATTTTGAAAAAGAGCAAAAATAAGAGAAATACCAAAACCCCGATTTTTATTTGTTCGTGCGATTCGGAATATCTTTTGATTTTTTTTTTTTTCCCCCCCAGGTGTCCCCCTATCTGTTGATTTTTTCCCCCCCAAATGAAGCTGCTTTTAAAAGCGATTCAATTTTGCAAAACGCCCCCGCTTTTAGCCGTTTTTAGTCTCATACCCCCATCACACACTGTCCCATATCCCCCTTTCCCCGCCCCTAGGTTCATCATCCCCGACCCACTTTTAGGCAAGGGGTCCCCTCTGTAGCTGTCCAGACTCGTTTTTTCTGTTTTTTCCCTTGTTAAGGGCGCAGTAAAAAAAAAAAAAAAAAAAAAAGAGAGAGAGAGAGAGAGAGAGGGAGAGAGAGAGAGAGAGAAAAAAATCCCGCCTCCCTAAGCACGCTTTTGCCATGACAAAATGAGGCGTTCGTCAAAAAACGCTTCACTGATGTCGCATTTTTATCTTTATAAGCACGCGTGGTTGAAATGTTTACTGTTCCCCCAAGCAAAGACGTTTTGAAAATTTTTGCGCGCTGGGGACCCCGGTTTTTTTATGTTCGCAAGAGAAATTTTATCCTTTTCATTTTTTGAACACTTTCATGCGCCTATCCCGGTAGACACCAAACTCTAGGCGCTTTTAAATTTCCCCATCGTTCACACAAAAGGGCTGCCTACCTGGGTAGTTTCCGACTGAAGAGCGCAGTGGCGCTTTTATTCGTCGTTTCCCGTGTCATCCCGCCCAAAATCGTTCGATTCGTTCACTAAATTTCCTTACTTCCCTTATTCTTTCCCCTTTTTCCGCAGCGTGCAGCTATGTGTATGTGTGCCCATATTAACGGCCCAAAATGGGCCCTTCTCTTCCGAAAGTTGGTGATGAGATTTACGTGTGTGCAAGTGTTAGCGTGCGTTCACACACTAAAAAACCTCGGTTTTAGTCTCATTCGAAGGACTTTTGGGAAAGGGAGTCGAACTATGTTAACTCCGGGGAAAAAATTCTCCGTACCGAAAGGGCCCCGGCGGGATTCAAACCCGAAACCCCGGGTCCCCAAAAGTTTACGGTCCGGCGCAGTGCCACTAGCTTTTCCCGGCCCTAAATACGTAAAACGGTGGGAAATGCCCAAAGAATGAACAGCTGCCGCCTTCTTTTTTTTGAAAACCCCTTCATGCTAAAAAAGAGTAAATTCTTTGTTTGATGCGCGAACCGTTATGACATATGTTGAAAATTGATTGTTTTCAACCCAAAATTTTTCCTGGCGTTTAAATTGTTTCTGCATCGCGCTTCGGGGACAGCGATGTGCTGTCATAAAGGGGCAAAAATCCTTTTTCCCCGGTGTCTTCTATGTGGATAGTTTCCCCTACCTTTTTGGTTTGAAAGCGGGTGGAGGTTTTTTTAAAAAAAATAGAACGACGATTTATGTGATTTATGTATGTGTGATGTTTGTAAACTTATGTCGCACGCCCCCCCCCCCCCCCCCCACACAACACCACCATACACAACACTCATCTCTCTCTCACACACACACACACACCCCCACCGAAGTGGATTTGACAGACACAACACCCATCCCCCCCCCCCAAAAAAAAGGTTAAAAACTTGGCCACTTTAATTCTTCTCCTTGAAGTGGTGGGGAAAAAGGGGAGGGAGGGGGGGGGGTAAGCGGTTGTTTACTTTTTCTTTTGAGAAGGCATTGGAACGTTTTATTTTTTTTTTTCTTTTTTAAAATGGCTTGATCTTTAAAAAAAAGCTGTTGTGTTTATTCAATTTTCCCATCTCTAAATAAAATTTTGAGTTTGAAGCACGCCGCCGCGCGCGCGCGGCGCCGCGCGGCGCGCCACCCCCAACCAACACACACAAAAAGTAGTGAGATCGGTTTGAAATTTTTTTGAAAAAAATAGTATGTTCTTGGGCTGAAAAATAAAAATCGATTCTCTTGGCAATCCCCTGCGTGGTATGTGTGTGTGTGTGTGGTGTGTGTGTGTGTTGTGTGTGTTTGTTGTGTGTGTGGTGTGTGTGTTGTGCATTTCGTTTCGCTTCTCTCCTGTGTTTTGAGGCCTTTTTTGGCTACGGAGAAGGGGCACTTTAGAAAGACAGAAAAGACATGAGGAGGCCCGGGGGAAATGAAAAAAAAATCAGCAAAAAAAAAAAAGTGCCCCCATTTATCACCGTCTACGACACGCGCACTAGAATATTGTCAAAAAAGGTAACACAAAAAAAAAAAAAAAAAACAAACAACAAAAAACAAAAAAAAAGAAAAAAAAAACAACAAACAAACAAAAAAAAAAAAACCCCAAAACCCCCCAAAAAACCGCTTATCCGATCTCCCGGGGGGACTACGTGTTTAAACCCCCACGTAGGGGCGGGGGGGGGGGGGGGGGGGGGGGGGGGCAACAATAAAAGGTGATCTGAAAGCCAGTCAATGCCAAATCTGCGAGCCGCGAGCTTGCCCAAAAGGGTTAATTTGTGAATGATAGAACGTGCCCCAAAGGACCAACCCCACACATTTTTTGGTGGCATCGGCATCAGGGGCTAAACTCACGACACCGTGGGGAAGGTTAGGGCAAATTAGGATCGATTTCAAACGAACGTTAAAGAAACGAAGAAAAGCCCGTTTCTGTTTGGTGCAGAACCAGCCCAGGGGGCGGTTGAAAAAAAAAAAAAAAGGAAAAAAAAGGAAAAAAAAAAACCTGGAATAATTTTTAACGAAACTTTGCGGATTAAAGTGGTCCGTTCAATCTTTTTTTTGGAGGGGGCGGGAGGGGGTGGGGGGGGGGGGAGGTCGGTTCAACGTTTAACAGAGTCGATTTTAACAAAATTTGGAAAGGAGATGGAAAGCAAGCCACTGTTGAACTCTCAAAATTTTTTGGTAAAAAAAGCGGGCCCCGATTTAATTTAGGGCGGTTCCGGATTGTCTAAATCTGGCAGAGCTTGCCGGGGCCCCAAATTCCCTTGAGCTTCTTACAACAAAGCTTGGTGGCACCCTGGGTTTAGTCTTTTCTTTGTACATTGGGGGTTAGCGGCTGGTGTCATTTTAGTTGTGGAAAAGGTTTTACCACAAGATGGTGAATCGCTGAGGAAATTGCCAGTTTACGTGTTTTAAAAAAAAAAAAATCCCTTTCACCGAACGAAAGGGACCCCCACATTAAAAAAACAAAAACCCAGCTTTGACCCCTTTTGGGCTTTCCTCAGGCAAAAAAAACAAAGTTCAAGACAAAGAAAAACGAAAGAACGACTATCACTTATCTCCTCAAATGGGCAAAATGGTGTGGAACAATTTAAAGTGAAATAGAAGGTTTCTGATTTTGCGATTTTTTGAAAACACGTTAAAAGTTTATGGAAGGGGGGATCAGAGATCAGAAAGGGGCCTTGCAATTTTTACCCCGTTTTTTGTTTTTTTTTTGAAGCACCAAAAATGGCAAAACCCCTTTCATTGGTCCCCGAATGATCGGGGTTTTTAATCGTCGGTACTGCTACGTTTTGAGGAATAAAACCAAAGTATGAAGGGGGGGGGGGGGGGGGGGGGGCTTGTAAGGATAAGAAGTTTTTATTTATTTCAAAGTCCGTTAACTTATTCGATCTTTTCCTTTCCACAAATCGGCCCCTGGGTTTTCTCCCAACGTTTATCCTTGGGGTTTGTTACTAATCGTCGGGCGACTGCGGTTAAAACTCGTCAGTAACCCCGTAGGGGATGTTGGTGGGCCATTGCCCCCAATCCAAGGGGCAAAAACAAAAGTTAGGCATGAAAGCTGCAAACCCCCCTTTAGAATTCAGAAATTGAAAGTAATGAAAGTGGTTGGTTTTGTTTTTTTAACAAGGGGCTCAGGAATAAAGTATTTCTACCGCTAATTATCCCGAACAAGGGACAGGGGAAACGAAATTAGCTCGGTTTGAGGAAAGGGAGGTTGGGGGGGGGGGGTAGTGGAAAGGGGGGGGTGAAGGGGGGAAAAGGGGGGGGGAGGGGGGGGGGGGGGGGGGTAAAAGGGGGCGGGAATTTCATTGCATTTTAAAACAAAAGGTTTAAGGTTTTTGTTTTTCGCAAAACCGTTATTGAATTTAAAAAGGTTTGCCCCCTTACAGTCTTAAGGTCCGTAAAGTTTTTCGTGTGCATATTTTGCTGTTTGGAAGCTGTAACGAAAGTTTTAAACTTTTCAAAAGCGACCTTAAAGTTTCGAGGATTTTTGATTTGGGTTTTCTACTGAAATGTATTTTACACATTCGACGATGTGAAATTTTTACCGTTTGCTTCAGCGCGGTTAAACGGTTAAATTTCAGGTTTTTAAAGTCCCGGCCTCGAACTTGATATTGAACCAGAGTTTCTTTCTTGGGGAGAGGGGGAGTTTTAAAAATTTACCCTACAATTTTTGAACAGAGTATAGACCCACTGCGCGGCCTCCCGATACGGGGTGACATGCTACGCGAGGGAGGGGGAGTCCCCGGCGGCTCTCGTGCCGCGAACTTTTCTTTTTTTGAACTTGGTTTTTTTTCCCCCTTCTTTTTGCTGGCGGCTTGAGTGTTACGCCCCCCCCTGCGTAATGCTTCGGAAGAGGGTTTCCCCGTCAGTGGACCCGTTGTTCCCTGATCTGCCGCATGTGCCCAGGATCGCGTCGACAAGAACAAACAAAAAAAAGAAGAAAAAAGGCCAAAAAAACGCTCGAGTAGGGACGGGGGAGGCGATTTAGCCGGAATCGAATGCATCGGCTCTTGACGACGGCGGAGCCGGAGACGCGGCCCCAAAAAAAGAGGGTTTGCCCCCGGTTTGAAACCCCGACTGTGAGTACCCCCGACCTCGCTCCTTCGTTTATTTTTCCCTTTCTGCCACGCGCGTTGGGTCCAGTCTTGACTTCATCAGGAAAGGGGCCGTCAGGCAAACGAAAAATTCGGGAAAATACGAGTGGTGCCAAAGAGAAGTTCCCAAAAATTTGAAATTCTAGAAAAACGTGGAATGGAAAAATTTCCAAAAAGCCGCCTGTGGAGGGAAAAAAGGGTGAAAACATGTTGCTCAAAATGAAAAATCGAAATTGAAAACTGACTCGGGATCGTAGAAGAAAAGAGGAGGCTACGAGCTGTTCGAACTAGCCAAAATTTTGGTTGGCCTTGCAGCTGACGAGCTAATGATCGGAACGTTGGCGAAATTACAACCTTTGGGTGTAACGTGCTGACCCGACTGAAACGGTGAAGACTGTGAAAAAACTTTTGCTAAAAAATATTCCACAAAAAATTAAAAGGCCACATCACGAAAAACGTTTCGATGCGGCACTAGGGGGGAAAAAAAGCGAACAGGCGGAGAGGACGAATCCAATGGTTGCAAAAGCTGATTTTGGGAAGTAAATTTTACTGGACCTACGAGGAACATTGACGGGGAAAGATTACCCAAATATTTTCAGTCTGCTTTATAACGCTGTAACGTCAGTAAAATTTTAAAGCATTGTTCCCAAGTTTTACTCTTCGGGTGTTGCTATCAACAAATTCTTCCGGGAATCGGTCCAAAAATAGAAATTGGGTTTCTGGTGACTTTTTATTATTTTTGATTTAAAGTCTAAAGCGGTTCTGTAGTCATCAACTCAATTCCGTAGAGTCCCAAAAGCAGTTCTTTTCCTAAGTTGAAAAATTAATTAAGTGATTCTGCATTTCTTTTTTGTTTTCCGCTTTAAGTTTTGAACTGCTTAAAAACAAAATTTACCATAAGATCCTTTTCCTTTGTAAGGAAAAAAAAGATGGGGCCCCTGTTCTTCACGGGACATTAAAAAGTCCTTTAGCCCCGTTTCGATTTCTTGTCGATGAAGTCATTGGTTTTTAATTATGCTCTCATTTTAAGGTTTTTTTTCCCAGGGGGGTTTGTTTGATTTATGTAATTGTTCTTTTTTTGTGTTGTTGTTTTGAAACCTCCATTTTTTGAGTAAAAAGCTGTTGGTTTTGCTCCTCTCCTCTCTCTCTCCTCTCCTCTCTCTCTCCTCTCTCTCTTTCCCCCCTTTTTCCCCCCTTCTTTTCAAACGCAGCCCCCCGTCTTTTTTTTACTCTGTCTCCTCTCTCTCTCTCTCCCCCTCTTTTTCTCTCTTTCCTCTCTCCTCTCCTCTTTACCCCATACTTTCCCCCCTTTTTTCAAAAGCGCCCCGTCTTTTTTAACTTGCCCGCCCTCTCCTCTCTCTCCTCTCCTCCCCTTTCTCTTCTCCCCCTCCTCTCTTCCATCCTTTTTCGGGTAGGATGGTTCTTTTCAACCTTGTGCATAATTGTTGAACAATGCCTCAGGGCCATGTCCCCTTTCTGTTGTGATATCTACGGAAACCCAGAACGGAAAATAAAGGCGGGGGGAAGCCCGCCGAAGGCCGTTCCCCCTTTTTAAAACGCGGGGGCCCAAAGGGCAATTCTCAACTAAAAAAAATCTGATTTTCCTGAAAAGGCCAACAGTAGGGGGGGATGCCCAAAAGGAATTTTTTGGGACCAAAAACCGCGACAGAATTTATGGGACATTAGCGAGCTAGGGGGTGGACTGGATGGGAATCCCCGACTCCCCAAAAGTCAGGACCCTTTTGGCCTAGCAGCAGCTAGGGGGGGGGACCCCAAAGGGCTCTGGACTCCACCCAAAAACAGGATCTATCGAACAATAGCATACTGGAGGGGGGCCCCGAATGGGCAGGCGCCCACCCAAAATTTGGGACTATCGGAAATGGCGTATCTATGGAGGAAGGACCCAGAAGGGCACCTGCGACCCCCTAAGCCGGGACCTTTGGAAATAGCAGAGCTATTGAGGGGACGGGACCTATTGAACAAAGTAGTAGCTATGAGGCGGGACCAGAATGGGCACGCACCCACCAAAGTCAGGTCTATCGGGGATGCGTTCTAAGGAGGGGGACCCGATGGGCATCTGCGACTTTACAGAAGCCCCGGACCCATTGGCACTAGCAGTAGCTGTGGAGGGTGGCCCCCGGCCTTTTGGCATAGCCGACATTTGGGGGGTGGCCCCGAAGGGCTTTCGTCAGCCCCAAATCGGGGCCCCCATGAACACTAGCAGATCTAGGAGGGTGGACCTAGAATGGGCATTGGATTTGCCAAAAATCAGGATCTTTAGCAGTGCTTTGAGGGGGGGACCCAAAAGGGCATCTGCGCCCCACCAAGCGGACTATTGGACAAAGCAGTATCTATGGAGGGTGGACCCGAAGGGCATGGGCCCACCCGACGGGTCTACGGACACAGCGTATCTATGGAGGGGGACCCCCAAGGGCACCCGCGACTCCCCTAAAATCGGAATTGCAAACTGCGTGTATTGAGGGTGGACCCCCGGGCCCATAAAAACCCGTAGTACTTTGGGGGTGGGCCCGAATGGGGTCTGCGACTCCCCCAAAGTCAGGTCTATCGGACACTGCAGTATCTAGGGGGTGGACCCGAAAGGGCATCTGGACCCACCATAGTCAGGGCCTTTGGACACTAGCGTATCTTTTGGGGGGGCCCAGAAGGGGTTGCGACTTCCCAAAGTAGGACCCCTTTTGGGCACTGCATAGCTCTTGGGGGGTGAACCGAAGGGGGGTGGTGACTCCACCCCCTCGGACCCCATCGACTTTTTTCGTTCTAGGAGGGGGACCCCGAATGGGCACTGCGACAATCCAAAAAGGACCCATTGAAAAAAGCGTATTTATGGGGATGGTCCGAAAGGTATCGGCGACTCCCCCAAAGACAGGCCCTTTTGGGCCTACTGAATCTATGAAGGGCGGACCCAGAAAGGAAAAAACTCCCACCCCCTAAGTCAGGCTTTGGACCTAGCAGCCGGTTGGGGGGGGTCAAGACCAATTTTGGACACTGATGTGCTAGAAGGGGGGACCCAGAATGGCTCTCCACGCAACCTGGTCAGGCCCTTTTTGGGCATTCCCAAAGCTAGAGGGGGACCCCACGACCCCATTGGACACTAAAAGTGCTTTGGATGGCAGACCCCAAAAGGGTTCCCGAAAACCCCAAAATCAGGCCAATTTGGCCTTGCCTGATGGAGGGGGCCCCCAAAATTTTGAAACCCAGCAGTAGAATGGAGGGTGGACCAGAAAAGGGTCTCCGAAATCAACCAAAGTAAAGGACCACTGGACCCAAAAATTAGCTAGGAGGTGGGTCGGTTTTCCCATGTACACTGCAGTGCTAGGGGGGCCCCGAAGGGTTCGCGACTCCCCCAAGACAGGATTACGGACCTAGCGTATCTTGGGGGTGGACCCCGATGGGCATCTGCGACCCCCAAGGGGTCATCGGCACTGCAGTATCTATGGGGGTGGTCCAAATGGGAAACTGCGACGCCACTAAAACCGGGGGCCTATTGGAAAAAGTAGTAGCTATTTTGGGGGGGACCCCGGACCTATTGAAACACTAGTACTAAAAGGGGAGTGGACCAGAAGGGCATCTGCGACTCCCCGAGTCAGGGTTTACGGCACTGCGTTTAGGAGGGTGGCCCCGAAAGGGCACCGCGACTTCACCCCAAATCGGGCCCATTGGACCTAGCAGTGCTTGGAAAAGGGGCCCGGCCTATTGGCCCCAGCGTAGCTTGGGGGGGGACCCCGAATGGGCACTCCGCCCCAACCAAAACCCGGACCTATTGGAACTAGCAGTATCTTGGGGGGTGGACCTGAATGGGCTCTGTGATTCTGCCAAAGTCAGAAAGGGGGGGGGGGGGGGGGGGGGGGGGGCCCCCAAGGGAAGTGCGCCCACTAAAAACGGGTAACCTTCAGACATTGCGTATCAGGGGGGCCAGAATGCGCATCTCGACTCAATCACAAACGGACCTATTGAAAAAATAGCAGATTTTGGAGGATGGATCCGAAAAGGGTTCGGCGACTCCCCCAAAATCAGGGCCCCATTGGGCACACTGGTTGAAGGGCGGACCAGAAAGCGAATCTCCCCCTCCAATTAAGTCAGGCCATTGGACCAGAGGAGTTGGAGGGGGACCTAAACCTTTGGACATGAGTAGCTTGAAGGGCGGGGGCCGAAAGACCCTCCAAAGCAACTAGGTCAGGACTATTGGACCTGCTAGTATGGGGGTGACCTGGACCTTTTGGACTAACGTGTATGGGGGGCCGAATAGATCTTGACAAAACCCAAAAAGCAGGCCAATGGACATAGCGTGCTATGGAGGGGGACCCGAAGGGATCTCCGAGGAACCAATAAGGCCCTCGGGACATTCCATTGCTAGGAGGTGGACCCAGGCCTATTTACAAGCAGTGCTAGGAGGGTGGCCCAGAGGGCTCTGCGATCCCCAAAGCCCGGGAATCGGAATGCGTTCAGGGAGGGGGCCAAAATGGGACTGGCTTCCCCAAAAAGCGGATCCGGCACTAGCGTATCTTGGGGGCGGCCCCAAATGGGCACCTGCGACTCCACTAAACCCCGGGCCTTTGGAAACATTAGTGCATAGGGGTGGACCCAGGCCTATTAAAACCCTGTTGCTTGGGGGTGCCCTAAAAATGGCTCTGGAACCCAAAGTCGGTTTTGGACACAGCAGACCTTGGGGGGGGCCCAGTGGGCATCTGCGACTCACCAAGTGGGCGATTGGCCCATACGTAGCTGGGGAAATGTGGCCCGGGGACCTATTGGACACTAGCCGTAGTTTTGGAGGGGGGGCCCCCTGGACCTTTGGAATACCCGTCGTGGGGGGGGCCCCCGGACCTTTGGCACTAGCCGTAGTTGGGGGGTTGGCCCCGGCCCCTATTGGACACAGCGTGCTGTGGGGGGGCCCTGGACCTAATGGAACTGCGTGGGGAGGGTGGACCCGGGCCCCTATTGGCACTAGCGTGCGTGGGGGGGACCCTGGACTATTGGCACAAGCTGTGCTGTGGCGGGTGGCCCTGGACCTATTGGCACAGCAGTTAGTTGGAGGGGGGCCCAGAAGGGCATCTCGATAAACCCAAGTCGGCCATTGGACACTGCAGTTCTTGGGGGGTGGCCCAAAAAAGGGCACTGTGTTTGCCAAAGTCGGCCATTGCATAGCTTGAGCGTGGCCCCAAAAAAGGGGCTCTGCGACCCCCCAAAGTCGGAGTTCGGCACAGGGGTGCATAAGGGGGCCCGAAGGGTTTCTCGCTCCCAAAGTCGGATCTATTGGCACTACCCGTAGCTGGGGGGGGGGGGGGGGGGGGCCCCCCGTGGGAAATGTGCGCTCCCAAGTCGGCCTATCGCTTGGATGATGGGGGGCCCGAAGCCCCTCTGCGACTCAACCCAAAATCGGACCATAAAAAATAGCAGTATTTATGGGGGGAGGCCGTGGGATCGGCGCCCCCCCAAGCCCGGCCCCTATTGACCTACAGCGGTATAAAGGGGCGGCCCCAGAATGCAAATCTCCCCTCCTTGTCAGGCCCTTTTGGCACTGCGGGTTTTGGGGGGGCCCTGCCTTTGGACCAGGTGTGTGGGGCAGACCCAGAATGGCATCTCCAACGCAACCTAGGTCGGCCCTTTTGGACCTAGCAATAGAGGGGGGGTGGCTGGCCCTTTTGGTTTATACAGTGCTGGAGGGCAGCCCCAAAATAAGAATTTTGCCCCCCAAAGTCGGGACCAATTGGACACTCCCGTGCTAGGAGGTGGACCCAAAAAAAGGGATCCCCCAAAAAACCAAAGAAAGGGCCTAGGACATACATTAGTATGGTGGTGGCCCCGGGGTCCTAATAATAGCAGGCTTTGGAGGGTGGCCCCAAAAGGGGCTCTGCGCTCCCCCCGACAGGTCTACGGCTAGCAGTATCAGGAGGGTGGCCCCCAAAAGGGGTTCTGCGCTTCCCCCCGTCGGATTATCGGCCTAGCGATCAAAGGGGGCGGCCCCAAAGGGCCCCCGCGTCCTAAAAGCCGGGACCCTTGGAAACTAGTGGGAGCTTTTGAGGGGGGAAAAGGGGACCTATTGAAACTAGTCTAGCTATGGGGGTGCCCTGAATGGGCATCTGCGCCCCCCCCGTCGGATATTTTGGCCAATGCAGTACCTTGAGGGTGGACCCGGGGGATGGGCTCTGGCTTCCCCCGTCAGGACGTTTGGAACAGCAGTGCTGTGGAAGTGGACCGGGGCCCCTTGGCCCCATCCCGTAGCTGGGGGGGGTGGCCCCTGGCCCTTTGGACCTGCAGAGCTGTGGGGGGGGCCATGGCCCAGGCACTACCGTCGCTGTGGAGGGTGGCCCCGGGCCCCATTGCCCGGTGCTGTGGGGGTTGGCCCTGGCCTTGGACACTGGGCGTAGCTGTGGGGGGTGGCCTGGCCTAAGGCCCTGCTGTGCTGGGGAGGGGGGCCCCTGGACCTTTGGACATAGCGAAGTTGGGGGTGGCCGAAGGGCATCTCCGCAACCCCCAAAGTCGGCCTATCAGACATAGCAGTATTAGGGGGTGGGGCCCTAAAAATGGGCATCGTGTTCTGCCAATCAGGACCATGGCTAGCTTGGGGGGCCCCCAAAATGGGCCTCTGCGCTCCCCGTCGGTCTGTGGACACTGGTGGACCCAAAAAAGGGTGGCCCTAAAAATGGGTTCTGGACCCCCCAAAGTCAGGGTTATTGGACACACCCGTAGTCTGGGGGTGGACCCCGGCCCTTTGGCCTAGCAGTGCTCTGGAGGTGGACCCAAAAATGCGAAATCGCGCCTAAATCAGGCCTAAAAAATTTCCCGTATTTAGGAGGATGGATCCGAATGGGTATGGCGACCCCCCAAAAAAAGTAGGACCATTGGCACTACAGAAGCTTGAAGGGCGGACCCGAATGGGATCCCCCACCCCAACTTATCGGCTATTGGCCCCAAGCGGAGATGGGGGTGGCCCAAGCCTATTGGCACTGATGTGCTTGAAGGGGGACAGAAAGCATCTCCAATCCCCAGGTCAGGCCTAATTTGGCCTGTGCTATGGGGGTGGACCAGGAGTATTGGACACTCTTGTATGGGGCGCCCCCGAATGGCTCCCCGCCCCAAAAGTCAGGCCAATTGGACACTAAATTGTTAGGTGGGGGCCCCCGGGTCTTCGTAATAGCAGTGTATGGGGGGGACCAGAAGGCCCCATCTGCGCTCCCCAAAGACGGATCATCGGACATGCTTATTAGGAGGGTGGACACGAATGGGCGTGCGACTACCAAATGGCTATGGAATTTGGGCCGTAAATGGGGGCGGGCTAGTGGGCCCTGCGCGCCACAAGCGGGGCTATTGGAAACTAGCAGTGCTATTGGGGGGCCAGGACGGTTAAACCTGTAGTGCATGGGGGTGGCCCCAGAATGGCTGTGCGCCCACCGTCAGGATCTTCGGCCCATAGCAGTATCTATGGAGGGTGGACCCAGAATGGGCTTGTGTTCTCCCAAAATCAGGACCTTGCAGGAGCTTAGGGGTGCCCCCAAT
This sequence comes from Conus canariensis, assembly GCA_033310375.1. Lineage (NCBI taxonomy): Eukaryota > Metazoa > Mollusca > Gastropoda > Neogastropoda > Conidae > Conus > Conus canariensis. The sequence continues at coordinate 2,841 of JAMYXO010003965.1, read as the reverse complement.
GGTTTCTGCAACCCCCGTCAGGATCTTTGGCCTGCGGTCCCTTAAAGGAGGGCTCAGAATGGGCGTCTGCGCTGCCCAAAATAGGATCATTTGGGGACTACGTAGCTCTGGGGGTGGACCCGTGGGCCGGCGACTCCACCGCAGGCCCATTGGCACAGAAGATCTCGGAGGGTGGGCCCCGAATGGGTGTGCGCCCCCAAAGACAGGACCTATTGGACAATACAGTAGCTATGAAGGTCGGACCCCCAAGGGACTCGTCAAACCTAAGTAGGCCCATTGGACACTAGCGTAGCTATGGAGGGGTTCCCCCAAAGTGCTCTCCCAAAATCAACCAAAGGAGGGGCCATTGGACACTGCGTGCTATAAGGGCGGGCGAGAAGGGATCTCCCCTCGCCAAGTCGGACCTTTGGACATAGCGGACTAGGGGGAGGCCCCAAGGGCACTCCGATCCCCAAAGTCGGACCCTTTGGACCCAGCGTAGCATGGGGGGTGGCCCCGGACATTTGGACCCCCTGCGTGCAGGGGGGGGACCCCGAGGGCTCTCCCACACAAAAAAATAGGGCCCCAAAGGTTAGCGTAGCATCGAGAGGGCCCTCCCCATTGGGCCCAGCGAAATATGGACGGGGGGTTCGAATGGGAATTCCCCCAACAAAACACCAATTCGGGGCCCCTTTGACCCAGCGAGCATTGAGGGGGTACCCCGAATGGGCATCTCCCACCCCAGCGGACCTATCGGCACTAGCAGTAGTAGGAGGATGGCCCCCAATGGGCCCTGACCCCCCCGAAAAGGGTTATTGGACCCCGCGTAGTAATTGAGGGTGTCCGAATGGGCATCTCTGGTCCCCCCAAAAAAAGGATTTAGGGACATGCAGTAGCTAGGGGGTGGATCCCGGGACGTATTTGATTTAGCAGTGCTTAGGGGGTGGCACGTTGGATCCTGTCGGGACTTTTTGGGAACTTGCAGTTTTGTGGGGGGTTTGGACCCAGAATAGGCATCTGGTCTCCACAAAGTCGGTTCTTCCCCCTAGCAGTAGCAGGAGGGTGGACAGAGAAGGGAACTCCGATCAACCAAAGTCGGTCTATTGACCAGCAGTGCTTGAAGAGTGACCCAGAAGGGCATCGCGCCCCCAAAAGTCGGGGACTATCAGTACTAGCGTGCTACGGAGGGTGGCCCCCATGGGCTCTCCGACTCAGCCGTCGGTCTATTGGACCCAGCGGCACTTGGGGGTTAAAAAGTGGGATTGCTACCAAAAAAAAGCGGCCATTGGCCCGCTGCTAAAGGGCGCTCAGAATGGGACTCCGACCAACCTAGTGGGACTTTGGAACAAGCGTTGTTGGGAAAGTGGCCTGAAGGGCCTCTGCTCCCTAAGTCAGGCTAATTGGACCTAACAGAGCTAGGGGGGGCCCCCAAAATGGGCTTCCCCAAAAAAAACCCCCCCAAAGAGGCCTTGGGACACTGCGAGCTATCGGGGTTAACCCATAACCATTGGGCCTGCGTAATAGGGGTATGGATGGGAATGGGCATCCCCGCACCCAAATGTCGGCCAAATGGCCCCAAAGCGTCCCTTGGAGGGTGGACCCCGGCCCTTGAAACCCAGCAGTGTTGGGGGGGGACCCGATGGGCTCGGACCCCCAAAGCCGGCCCCTATTGGCCTGCGTAGAGGGGGGTGGCCCCGGGCCCCTATTTACATAGCGAGTTTTGGGGGGGGCCCGTGGGTTTTGGGGGAGTAGGCTTTCCCCTAGCTATAAAAGAGTGGACCCGAAGGGCTCTCTGCTAAACCGTCAGGGTTTTTTGACATTGCGAGCTAGAGGGGGGCCCCCGTGGGCTCTCCGCGCCCAATTCGGACCTCTGGCCCCAGCCAGTGTATGAAGGGTGGCCCAAAAGGGCACCGCTGACCAAAGTCAGGCCCTACTGGCCCCAGCAGTGCTATGAAGGGGGGACCCAAAATGGGCTCCCGACTAAACCAAGAGGCCTTTTGGACCTGCAGTATTTTGGGGTGGCCCCCACAAGGGGATTTGCTCCCCAAAAGAAAGGATTTTGGACATGCGAGCTATGGGGGGGTTCCAGGCCTATTTGAATTACTGCTTAGAGGGGGGCACAGAATGGGCTCTCCGACTCAACCAAAAGCGGGAAAATTATTGGACATGTAGTTTCGTGGGGGGGGCCCCAGAAAGGCATCTGCGTCTCCATCGTCGGGTCTTTGCCCTGCGAGCTATTGAGGGGGGCCCCCCCACGCCATTTACCTAGCGTAGTTTTGGAGGGGGGACCCCAGGCCCTTTCACACTAGCGAGCTTAGATGGCCCAGTGGGCCCTGCTAACCAAAGCGGGCATTGGCAAGCAGATTAGGGGAGGCCCCGAGGGCCTGCGCTCCAAAAAAGCAGGATCTACGGCACTAGCGCCCCTTGGGGGTTGCCAGAAGGGGCATCGGACTCCACCAAGTCAGGATTTTCGGCACTAGCAGTTTCAGGGGGGGGCCCCCCGGCAAAGTTTTGCAAAGTTGAAGGGGACCAAAATGGGATTCGCCTCAACCAAAGTCGGCCTTCGACACTACCGTCGCTATGGGGGAGGACGGGAAATTTGGACACTAGCAGTGTAGGGCGTGCCCCAGAATGGGCATCTGTGACCCCCAAAGTCGGTCTTCGGACTAGCGTGCTAGGAGGGGGCCCCCAAAATGAGCTTCCCCCCGACCCACCAAGTCAGGACCTTTGTACACTGCAGTGCTTGAAGGGCAGACCCGGTTAAATCCCGACTAAACCCAAAAAGTCAGGATATTTTCCACTAGCAGAGTTAAAGGGGGCTCGGGCCCCTTTGGACTATGCAGTAGAAGGGAAAGGGGTCCC
>JAMYXO010003964.1:10000-15000 GCA_033310375.1 Conus canariensis | reverse complement strand
TGGTGCCGAAATATGGGGCTTTCTTGAGAATCAATTTATGGAAAAGGTACACACACTAGCAATAAAGCGTTTCTTGAATATCCCTATACATGGTTCCAACAAAATGGTATATGGAGAAACTGGCAGATACCCTCTGCAGATACGTGCAAAAATTAAATGTATCAGGTATTGGCTTCGTCTAGTTAAACTCCCATCATCCAGGATTAGTAGGCAAGCATATACAATGTTATTAAATCAACACGAAAGTGGAAGACAAAATTGGGTTTTTCAAGTAAAAAAATTTCTATTCGAAAATGGTTTTGGTTTTGTTTGGAACAACCAGGGCGTCGAGGACGACAAACGTTTTATTCTGGAATTAAGAGCGTCTTATCTCATCCTATCAGCAGGTTTGGCATTCCGAGATGGAAAATAACGAAAAGTATACATGGTTTTTACAGTTTAATAGTGATTTACAGCCTGAAAAATATTTACTAACAATTACACGAAAATGGCACAGAGATTCAATGGCACGATTCCGTACCAGGACACTTGGTCCTGACGCAAGCCACCATCGGTATATAACTGAAACCCGAACTGCTATTAGGTGTCCGGTATGCAAAGAAAATGATAGAGAGGATGAATTCCACTTTTTCTTTTGTTGTAAAGAATATAAAGACATACGAGAGAAATATGATGTTTTTAGAACACCGTTTGCAAGGAGGCGTAACTTGGTCGCTTTGCTACAAACAGATAAAACAGAATATATAAGGTCCATGGCAACGTTTATTGCCGAAGCAGTTAGTAGGCGCAAGAAAAAAAACTTGACATTGCAGACTAAAACAAAACAAAATTTTTTTTTTTTAAATGATAACAGAAAGTAAAAAAAAAAAAAAAAGTGTAAAATAAAGTATGGCTGTTTTTCAGCGATGATATCTTCCCAGTTGGTTTGGAGGCCTGTTGGTCGCCCTTGATGTTGCTTAGGGCCAGGAGCCTTTTGTTCAGTTATTGGATTGTTTCATTTTCGAGCCTTTTTTGCTTTTTTTCCCCCCTTTTCTTCTTAATGGTGGTTTCATAGAAGACTGTATACCCCCATGTCAAATAGCATGTTACTTGCTGATGACATTAAACAGTATTCATTGTCATTCTCTCTCTCTCTCTCTCTCTCTCTCTCTCTCTCTCTCTCTCTCTCTCTCTCTCTCTCTCTCTCTCTCTCTCTCCCCCCCCCCCCCCCTTTTTTTTCCCCACCAAGTTTATGTGCTGGTGTCTTCAACCTATTTGTGCTGAAGGCAACTTTTTAATTTATTTATTTATCATTATTTATTTTCTGTAATTGGCGTCTGGGCGTATGGTGAAAAAGCCATCACATTAGCTTAGACAACACGGGCGCGCGTGCGCACACACACACACACACACACACACACACACACACACACACACACACACACACACACACACACACACACACACATACACACTCACGCGTGCGCGCGTGCGCACACACACACACTGACACACACACACACACACACACACACACACACACACACACTGACACACACTCACGCACACACACACACACACACACACACACACACACACACACACACACACACACACACACACACACACACACACACACACAGAGGGTGGGGGGGGGGAGCTGGTTGGCGGTGGGTGAGAGGGCTTCCAGCTGAGAGCAGGATTGAACATCAAAGGCTGCAGATGTGGAGTTCATCAGTCGGTGCAGGTGAGGACGGAGGGAGGGTAGGAGGGGGGAGTCGGGGGCAGGGGGGGGGGGCGGAGTCGTCCACACCATTAACATGAGGCCGCTGTTCATAATTAGTCCTGAAAGGGAGGAAGGATGGGCCTGGGGGAATAGTAATGCCCCTTTAACTCTCTTCTTCTTCTTCTTCTTCTTTTCTTCTTCTTCTTCTTCGTCTTCTTCTTCTTTCTTCTTCTTCTCCTTCTACTCTCCTTTTCTTCTTCTTTTCTTCTTCTTCTTCTTCTTCTCTTCTCTTTTTCTTTTCTTCTTCTTCTTCTTCTCTTGCTCTTGTCTTATTTTCTGTTTTTTAGTTCTCTCCTCCTCCTTTCTTCTTCTTCTTCTTCTTCTTCTTCTTCTTCTTCTTCTTCTTCTTCTTCTTCTCCTCCTCTCTCCTCCTCCTCTTCTTTTCTCTTTTTCTTCTTCTTCTTCTCTTCTTCTTCTCTTCTCTCCTTTTTCTTCTTCTTCTTCTGCTCTTCTGTTTTCTTCTTTCTTGTTTTTCTTCTTCTCCTCCTCCTCCTCCTCTCTCCTTCTTCTTCTCTCTGTCTTCTTCTTCTTCTTCTTCTTCTTCTTCTTCTTCTTCTTCTTCTTTTCTTTTCTTCTGTCTTTGCTGTTCGTTCTTTTTTCTTGTTTTTCTTGTTCTCCTCCTCCTCCTCCTCCTTCTTCTCTTCCTTCTCGTCTCTTCCTCCTCTTCTCTTCCTTTTCCTTCTCTCTCCTCGTTATCTTTTCTTCTCTTCTATCCCCTCTCTCCTCCCTTCCTCTCCTCTCCTCCTCCTCTCCTTTCTTCTTCTCTTTCCTCTCTTCTCTCTCCTCCTTTCTTCTTCTTCCTCCTCTTCCTCCTTTTGCTTTTTCTTCTATCTCTTCCCAACCTTCTCCAACATTTGCACCACAGCTGTAGATCAGCACTGACCGACACTCGGTGCAGTCAGGTTTGAAATGGTATTGGTGTAGGCGACATTATGTGTGAATCGTACAGTTGTTACAACCTTCCGCAGTCTGTAAAGATGGGGCGGGGGGGAGGGGGGGAGGGGGGGGTGTTGAAGGTGTCGTCTGCCCCACTGCCCTCAAGGGTGGCGTGTGTGTGTAGGGGATCGGGTGGAAGTTCCCTGTGACAGTATGTGGTGAGGTCTGTTTTGTCAAGTCAGTATGGTCACCCGACCTCTTCTTTAAAGGAAGTGGTCATCCATCATTGACGCGGTCATCTCCTCACTGATCTCAGCGCATTCAAGGCTTCTGCATGGCTTGGCCGTCTGCAAGGCCGGTGCAGAGAAGAAAGAATTTCATGACAGCATGGAAACACTGTGCATCAAGCCTCAGTTTGGTTGGTTTGTTTTTTCCCCCTTCTTTTTTTTCTGTTTACGCAGGCTGATACTCCGGCAGACACTCCCTGTACAGACAGGCAAGGATTAATCCCATCCACCCAACAAAGGGAATGGAATTTTGTGTGTATGACCGTTTTTTTTTTATCCCACCATTAAGGCAGCCATACTCCAACTTCGGGGAAGGTGTATGCTATGTGTAACGTGTCATCCATACTAACGGCCAAACTGGCCTTCTCTTCCGAAAGTTGCTGATGGGATTTGACGTGTGCGCAAGATTTTATGCGTGCGTTCACACACGGAACCTCGGTTTATAATCTCATTCGAAGGACTGTATAGGGAATGGAGTCAGAACCAATGTAAACTTCGAGAGAAAAAAAAACCGTACCGACACGGCCTGGCGGAGATTCGAACCGGCATCCCCAGGATCACCAAGGCTACGAGTCCGGCGTTCTACCACTGAGCTGTTCCGGCCCCGGTTCGGGAGGATGAGGCATGGGATCTGTATGGAGAAACACCACATGCCACATCCATCGTCTTCTCTTCTTAACGACAAGGGAAGTCATCGTCTTCTCTTCTAAACGACAAGGGAAGTCATCGTCTTCTCTTCTTAACGACAAGGGAAGTCACCGTCTTCTCTTCTAAACGACAAGGGAAGTCACCGTCTTCTCTTCTAAACGACAAGGGTAGTCACCGTCTTCTCTTCTAAACGACAAGGGAAGTCACCGTCTTCTCTTCTAAACGACAAGGGAAGTCACCGTCTTCTCTTCTAAACGACAAGGGAAGTCACCGTCTTCTCTTCTAAACGACAAGGGAAGTCACCGTCTTCTCTTCTAAACGACAAGGGAAGTCACCGTCTTCTCTTCTAAACGACAAGGGAAGTCACCGTCTTCTCTTCTAAACGACAAGGGAAGTCACCGTCTTCTCTTCTAAACGACAAGGGTAGTCACCGTCTTCTCTTCTAAACGACAAGGGTAGTCACCGTCTTCTCTTCTAAACGACAAGGGAAGTCACCGTCTTCTCTTCTAAACGAAAAGGGGAAGTCACCGTCTTCTCTTCTAAACGACAAGGGAAGTCACCGTCTTCTCTTCTAAACGACAAGGGAAGTCACCGTCTTCTCTTCTGAACGACAAGGGAAGTCACCGTCTTCTCTTCTAAACGACAAGGGAAGTCACCGTCTTCTCTTCTGAACGACAAGGGAAGTCACCGTCTTCTCTTCTGAACGACAAGGGAAGTCACCGTCTTCTCTTCTAAACGACAAGGGAAGTCACCGTCTTCTCTTCTGAACGACAAGGGAAGTCACCGTCTTCTCTTCTGAACGACAAGGGAAGTCACCGTCTTCTCTTCTAAACGACAAGGGAAGTCACCGTCTTCTCTTCTGAACGACAAGGGAAGTCACCGTCTTCTCTTCTGAACGACAAGGGAAGTCACCGTCTTCTCTTCTAAACGACAAGGGAAGTCACCGTCTTCTCTTCTGAGCACCGTCGTGCGGAGAAAATGGAACCAAGACTTCAGCAGCAGCCACTTCCAGTCCTGTGACCTCCTTGCAGGGCAGCTGACAGACTGACAGACGCCTGGAGTTCTGTGCCCTGCCCGCCGACACAGAGAAAGTGAAAGTTAACATGAAGTGAGGCAGGGAACAGTAAACAATAAACAACAAACAAGTAGGGTAACTCTTGCTCCCACAAGATAACAAATACAGGCCCATAACTCCGAAGGAATGCTGCTTACGACACCACGAATCGCCTAGCAGATATGACAGCACAGAGCACACAGAACAAACCAGGAAACAAACCCCAATACTAGGATGTTCCAAGCTTGCCTATAAACCCTGTACCAGACACATCTACACAACAACAACAACAACTAGAGAAATGAACAGCTATAAATGAACGTCTATTCAATACTGGCACAGCCCCTTCGATCCTGAATATAGTCGGACA
>JAMYXO010003964.1:0-5000 GCA_033310375.1 Conus canariensis | reverse complement strand
TTTCATCAAAACCACGGATGTGTTTCAGTTTCAGTTTCATCAACACCACGGGCATGTTTCAGTTTCATCAAAACCACTGGTGTGTTTCAGTTTCTGTTTCATCAAAACCACTGGTATGTTTCAGTTTCTGTTTCATCAAAACCACTGGTGTGTTTCAGTTTCTGTTTCATCAAAACCACTAGTATGTTTCAGTTTCATCAAAACCACGGCTATGTTTCAGTTTCAGTTTCATCAAAACCACTTGTACGTTTCAGTTTCTGTTTCATCAAAACCACTGGTTTGTTTCAGTTTCAGTTTCATCAAGGAGGCGTCACTGCGTGCGGACTAGTCCATATACGCTACACCACATCCGCTAAGTTTGGTGACCATACTGCGCATGATTTAAAGCTGATGGGTAAATGAATTAACAACTAAGATGAGACAATTGAAGAAGAGGGTCTCGTGGCTACTACGACTTAGCAGATGTCTGACCTACAGCATTAGCCCAACGCGCTGGTCAGACCTTGAGTGCCTGCCTAACATGGTTGCGCCATCTTTATCATTGTATGTGTGTGTGTTATGAGTGTACGCGTGTGTGTGTGTGTGTGTGTGTGTGTGTGTGTGTGTGTGTGTGTGTGTGTGTGTGTGTGTGTGGAGGGGGGGGGGGGGTATGTGGGCATGGGCCCGTGTGCGTGTGCCAGTACAGTGTATGCGGTGCGCGAGCGCATATGCGCGTGTGTATGCCTGTGAGTATGCGTGTGCATGTGTGCATGTGTGTGTGTGTGTGTGTGTGTGTGTGTGTGTGTGTGTGTGTGTGTGTGCGCGCGCGCGCGCGCGCGCGCGCGTACGAGTGTGCACTAGCATGACTTCCGTCTGTTATCTCTCTCTGTCTATGCTATCTGTCTGTCTGTCTGTCTGTATATCCGTCTCACATAATTTGACGATATTCAGTCGTGATTTCATATTGCTTGTTTCCTCATGAAACTTTTCACCTATGCTAAGATGGTGATCATAGTAGTGATTATGATGATGATGATATGATAATAACATGATGATGATGATGATGATGATGATGATGATGATGATGATGATGATGATGATGAAACATTATCTAATCACCTAATTAATCTAATTAAATGGAACAAAAACAAGGTGCTGATTGTGTCCATTACTGTATCATACGCTCTCTCTCTCTCTCTCTCTCTCTCTCTCTCTCTTTCTTCTTTCTCTCCCCCCTCTCTCTCTCTTTCTCTCTCTCCCTCTCTCTGTCTCTCTTTTTTCTCTCTCCTCTCTCTCTCTCTCTCCCTGTCTCTCTCACTTCTTCTCTCTCTCTCTCTCTCTCTCTCTCTCTCTCTCTCTCTCTCTCTCTCTCTCTCTCTCTCTTGACGTTTGTGATTCTATAGTCAGCAAGGTTTTGTTTGTTTGTTTAATAAGATGGCAAATACTGACGAAAAGAGGTGTGGAAGAAAAACTCTGTCATAGCTGTAAAGCAATGCAGGATAGTAATAAGTGGGGGAAAAAATGGAGAGAGGAGTAGGCTTGAACTGACGGAATATAATCATAAATCGTGTGGGTGAAGTAAAACACGATAATGCCTGAAGCCTCATGCTGTTTTCTAATCTCACTCAAGGACTTGCTCGGATCAACAAGACAAGATAAAATCTGTGTGATCGAGGGTGTAAAAGAAGTTGAGGTCGTTTTGTGTTCACCCTGCCCTCGCTAACGAGTTGTGTGTGTGGTGTGTGGGGGGGGGGGGGGGGGGGGGGGGGGGGGAGGTGGAGGGGGGGGGGGGGGAGGGGGGGGTTAACGAACAAACGTAAACACGAGCAAAATGAGTCAAAATCAATTAATTATACTCTTAAGGCGCATACATTATGTTTGAAGATGAATCATTAACAAAAAGGTATATACATAGAAACAGATAACAGAAGAGAGAGAGAGAGAGAGAGAGAGAGAGAGAGAGAGAGAGAGAGAGAGAGAGAGAGAGAGAGAGAGAGATGGAAGTTGTGGTGGGGGCAGGTACAGAGTTGAAAGTATGACGACGCTTGTTCTCAAAGTTTACTTTTGTTGTAATATTCAGTTTTCTACACATCTTGAATTTGCTGTTGACAGAAAAAAAAAAAAGATTCGGAAGTAGAGTGGAAAATGCTTTGACAGTCATCATAAACAGATTGAATGCATTAAACAATATTCTTGAAAGAGGTTTTACTATGTTCCCGAGGCGGCCGTAAAGAAGAAACAGTCTTGTGCCGTTTGCATACGGGCCACTCGTCTGACACCCATTCTTATCTTTTAAAAGGTGAAGAAGCTCCGTGGTGCATTCCATGTCATGTACCACTCACAGTGAAACATATTTTTTTAGAATGTTGGGACTTTGCATGATGTGAGACATAATCACTTTACAGCAGACTCCATGAAAACCCTGTTCAGAGATGTCCCACCTGACGTGATCTTTGAATTTCTGAAAGAGATTAACATTTTTCTTCTGATCTAAGATTTTACGGAAGAGAGATTTTTAACGAACTTTCTGGTACGTTTTTAGAAGATGTATTTCAAATTAAAGAGATGTGTGAATTTTTTTTTAATGACTTGTGAACTGATTTTAACGCGATGACCGCACAATTTGGAAAGAGAGGGGGTTAGTTACCGCCAAGGACACAGCCCTAATATGGCCCTTTGCGGTCGGCTGGGCTATAAGCAACATTACCTTACCTTACCATTTCTATTTGAAAGTATTTGATTTAAAAGAACATAACGTATTGTGCTGTATGGGGTTTCACTCTGTGGTTTGGAGAAGTGTGTGCATTGTGAGGCGGTGCCTCTGTTTGCTTTGAAAAGGTTTTAGGTGTAGGTAAGAATATCATATCTGATGACTTGGTCCGTGGTGACCCGAACAAGTATCCATCGTTTCACTGTTCATTGTAAACTAGGTTCCATACTGACTAATACTTTACTGTATGGAAGTTTTGGAACGCCACACAAATCGTACCTGATGTCAGAATAGGATGCCAAGGGAGCGGAGAAGACAAGGTGTCAAATATGCGCATACCAAATCTGTTCCCCCACCTTTTTCATCCTCGAACGGCTTTTATGTTGCAGATGGTAAATAAGGAATGATGTGACGTTGTTGTTGTTGTTGTTGTTTTGTTGTTTTTGTTGTTGTTGTTGTTGTTGTTGTTGTTGCTGCTGCTGCTGCTGCTGTTGGTGGTGCTGCTGTTGTTGTTGTTGTTGTAAAACAAACGCTGTTGTTGCTGTTGTTGTTGCTGTTGTTGTCGTCGTCGTACCCTGGCTAAAAGACTCCAGGGATCATCCAAAAAGCTGAAGTACTTGAACACTATGGTACAAATGCATCAGCTGGGGATGAGAACATTACGTGTGTGACCGTTTTTGATTACCCCACCACATGGGCAGCCACACTCCGACTTCGGGGGATTTTGGAGACTGATAATGTTATGCTAGGAGCTTGTCACGACTGAAGACAATCCCCGCATAACTATGCAGAGCATGACAACATTTTGATGTAGCCTTGGTGTTCTAGCCTATGTCAACTGGCCTGACACAATCTTAAGCCAAAGCGGGATATGATTATAATTTATTATGCATATTAGCGATAAACATGATTTGTACTAGAGAAACTGTAACTACTGTTCTAAATATTTAGCCGTATTAAATTTTGACAGTGATGTGATTTTGAACAGAGTTATTGTTCAATTCAGATTTGGAATTTTTGCAACAAGATATTCATCGTTTCAGATATATAGACACTATAGGGAAAGCAATTTGGTCTGCCTGATGTGTAAAAAAAAAAAAGGCGGGAGGGGGGGGGGGGGGTGTGAACGGAGCGAAATGCATGTTGTCTGTTATTGCTCGCATCTACACAAACAAATAAAAACAAATAGTCAGCAAAATGTTATTCCACAGGAATACCTGACACGGCCTCACAGGTTTAGATGGTTTGGAAAACAAATTGTTCTTTGGCAGTCTTCTTCCACCTACAAAGGCTTTTGAATGGCACCATTAACAGTTCATTTACTGCAGCCTCATGCCAACTGTATGGCACCAATAACAGTTCATTTACTGCAGCCTTATGCCAATTGTATGGCACCATTAACAGTTCATTTACTGCAGCCTTATGCCAATTGTATGGCACCATTAACAGTTCATTTACTGCAGCCTTATGCCAACTGTATGGCACCATTAACAGTTCATTTACTGCAGCCTCATGCCAACTGTATGGCACCAATAACAGTTCATTTACTGCAGCCTTATGCCAATTGTATGGCACCATTAACAGTTCATTTACTGCAGCCTCATGCTAACTGTATGGCACCAATAACAGTTCATTTACTGCAGCCTTATGCCAACTGTATGGCACCAATAACAGTTCATTTACTGCAGCCTCATGCCAACTGTATGGCACCAATAACAGTTCATTTACTGCAGCCTCATGCCAATTGTATGGCACCAATAACAGTTCATTTACTGCAGCCTCATGCCAACTGTATGGCACCAATAACAGTTCATTTACTGCAGCCTCATGCCAACTGTATGGCACCAATAACAGTTCATTTACTGCAGCCTCATGCCAACTGTATGGCACCAATAACAGATCATTCCCTGCAGCCTCATGCCAACTGTATGGCACCAATAACAGATCATTCCCTGCAGCCTCATGCCAACTGTATGGCACCAATAACAGATCATTCCCTGCAGCCTCATGCCAACTGTATGGCACCAATAACAGATCATTCCCTGCAGCCTCATGCCAACTGTATGGCACCAATAACAGATCATTCCCTGCAGCCTCATGCCAACTGTATGGCACCAATAACAGATCATTCCCTGCAGCCTCATGCCAACTGTACTGTTCATTATCACTACCCTTGGTATCTTCCAACATGTTCATAACATTTCTGCAAATGAACTGATTTTGATTTTAACAACAGCAAACACTTACACAGCAGAGGAGTAGCGAAGTGAAATCTGTCATGCGCCTGTTTCACTTTGTTCCAGTAATGATA
>JAMYXO010003963.1:0-18615 GCA_033310375.1 Conus canariensis | reverse complement strand
GGCATTTGTTGTCCCCACCATCTTCCACCGGTGTCCCTTCCTCGTGGGTAGCCGTAGTTGCTGGGGTAGCTAGGGTACCTGGAGTGTGGGTGGGTATCAGGTTCTCTCACTACCAGTCTTCCTCCCACAAAAAAATCCTATCTTCCCTTGCTCTCTAATTCCCCGTAGTGCCGCCGTCTGTCTTCTTGTCAGGTCCTGTGCGATTCTTATTCCATCACTACGCATGCTGCCCCTGGCGTCCTTGTTCATGATTATCTTTTTTAGATCTGTCTCTCGTTGGAATTTTACTATGACTGGCCTGGGGTATCTCCTTGCTGGGTCTCTGCGCCCGTTCCTATGGGCCCTTTCTATGATGTATTCTCCCCATTCTGTCTCAGGTATGTAATGGGTTAGGATCCGGATTATTCTCCCTACGCAATCCTCTCGTCCTTCATCCTCCGGCATTTCGTCGAGACCCAGGAATCTCGCCTTATTGCGTCTGGAAAACCTTTCTAGTCGATCAGTCTCGGTCTCCAGGTCTTCAACTTTGTAGTCAGTGGCTTGTTGGGCTCTGCTCATTTCTTGTATTTCTGCCTGATTTCTTTGGGTGGATTTTCTTGTTTTGTGCACTGTCTCTGTGAGAGCATGCATTCTCCCCGACAGTTCGGCTTGTTTCACCTCAGTCCCCTCTACCTTTGCTTCAATCCTTCGCATGCTTGTAGTGTGAGATTTGAGTGTATCCGCCTGTGATGCCATGGAGTTCGATAACCCACTGAGTGAACGTAATACTTTATTCATTTGTCCCTCTATGGCTTTGTCAGGGTTCACTGACATTGGTGAGCCCGTACATGTTATAGATAGATCTACTGGAGGCGACTCTTGTTTGAACTTCAGCATGTGCGGACTGATCATGTTCCGTGTCAGTGTATCTTGCGTAGTTAGCATCAGAGTCAATATTCCCTCTATGTGTACTAGTGTGAGCCAGCGAACATTTTCCGCTCATGTCGCATGCGTGTGTGTGCGTCAGTGGATATCTGTGTGACAGCACAGCTTGGGGAGGGGGGGGGGGTAGGGAGATATCTTGAACTTTTTAATGTTTTCCGTGAAAGTGGGGAAATTGGGTCATGCATCATCCTCACAGTGAATTGCCCAATCATAGTTAACCTTACATTGAATTATCAATCATAGCCAAGCTTACAGTAAAACAGTCTGGGGGTTAGGTGAACAGTTGCTCAGTGTTATTTTGCAGCTGTTTCAGAGTGGAAGTCTCTGACGTTTTGTGTGCCGTTTTTCTATGTTGGAAAGTCCTGGGGAATCCTTTTAGGAACCTCGTGTTCAGGGTTCGGACTTTGGGATTAGCGGAGCTGCCTTGAGTCTGGAAGGGACTGATTCTGTGTTTCTGTGTAATTGTCTTCTCGCTGTTGGAGGTACAGTGGAAAGAATGTAGGTACAGTGGAAGTTACTGTAATTTGTGAAGCTGCAAGTAGCTTAGGTTTTGCTGGAGCTGCACTGAAGAGGTGGAGGGACTTGTGCCTGTAAATTTATTTGGTACCAGTGTCTTCCCTGGTTACTGTGCGATTTGAAAACCTGGTGAACGCGCTGCATTCTTGTTGAACTGTAACCTGTGTTCCTGAAACCCTGGTGGGATGAAGACTTGGTTGCTGCGTTCTTGTTGAACTGTAACCTGTGTTCCTGAAACCTTGGTGGGATGAAGACTTGGTTGATGTAGTTGGGTGCTGTGGACGTGCCGGTCTGGGGATGGCCTTGGTGGCGCTGGACAACCCATCTCGGAGTTGGGACGGACACGTGTTGGTTCAAGGTACGTTTGGTATAATTCAGTGTAGACATTTCAGTAATCCTATCATCTGAACCTGGTTGTGGTTGGATTGAGCTAGGATACAGGGGAACTCAGAAGGAAATCCTTATCTTTATTGGTTGATTTGGGCAGCTGGAGGCCAGAAGCTGTCTGAGGTGCTGGGCAAGGGGTCGTGTCAGTGCCAGGAAGGGCTATTGGTTTTGTAATTAAACAGTGTAATGGTTCCATTGAGTAGTTATATAGATTGATATGATTCTGGGCATGTAAGATCAATGTAGGGTGTTTTGTGCATGTGTGACTACATTCATTCGTGTGATCTTTCAATAGTTTCAGCCACTGGAACCTGTCGGTGTCAGTATGACCTGTTAGTCTTAGTAGCAGGCCTTAATGCCAGACCAGGAATTATGTATGTATTTGTGTGGTTGCTAGTACTGTTGGCACCTGTCTTGAAGTTAACCAGAGGAGACAGCCCATTGTTTTGAATTGTTGGGTTTAAGTCGTATATGATGATATGTTTGTCAATCTTATGATATGTTTGTCAACCTTATGTGCATTGCTCAGTCAGTTGGAGTAAGCCAGCTGGATATTTTAGCCAAAGATCAACTTTAACACAGATTGACAGCCCAGAAGTGTTTTGGGGTAGTGATTTGGTGTATGTGTGGTTGCCCCATGGTTCGGACATAGGCTTTAAGTTGTAAGTGATGTTTACAGCAGTGCCAGTGACAGTGACTGACAGATTTATTTTGGGCAATAAGTATCTGCATCTTTTATCTCTTGTTTTCCAAGTTACAGATGTTTGGACCTTGTTCCTAACATTGGGAATTGTGTTGGAAGCCATGCATGTTTTTTTTAAGGTTGTTCTGCTATCTAAGAAAAGTACTTAATAGTGGATATGGAGTCGGACTGGGCTATGGGTTTGAGTCAGACTGAAGTTTGACTTTGATTGTGTACTACTGTGTGGCACTGATGTCTTGTAAAGTGAGCTGTGTATAGTCTGTCTGGAAATCTCTTTCCTTTTATACAAATGAATGATGATTAGACTAAGGCTAGTTGCTACCGCTGGTTTATTAATTTGGATAAGGTTACCATCGGGTGCATCTTGTGATTGGAATAGGTTAGTTTAAGAGACAGAACATCCACAGTAATGACTTCGACTCCCACGTGTTGTGCTCATGATGAGTGTGAATTTAATATGTGTGGGGGCCTATGGGATTCATGATAGATTCTTAGTGGGGGATGCGCCTGTATGTGTCCACAGATATCTCCCTGTACCCCTGCCTTAGCTGGTGATGGGATCCCTGTGCGAGGAGTGGCATAGCGTGGACTACTGTTCCAGTTGCTGCGACAGATCCAAGTAGTACACGTGAATGTTGACGACGAACAGGGGCTGTTTTGATGTAACAGCATTGGACATTATTTCCAGGATCAAGAGAGTGAGTCATCGTTCATCGGTCGTGGAGCGGACTACCCAATGTGTGACAGACACCAGCAGAAGATCCTTAGTGACTTTAAATTTATTTAGTTAATAACATTGCACAGTTGGTTTAGTGTTGGTTAATCAGTCGTTGCTTGTGTGTGTCGCAAGCTGCACGGGTTTTCAAGACAATGTGTCTTTTGTGTGGTGGCAAGAGACATTTAGATCAACATTTCTTACATTTTGGATAACTTAGTTGGGCCATTCTGTGCGAGCGTTTCATAGGAACCCAGTTATTGGATTATCAATTAGACACACGTGCTTTAAGTGCCTAGTTGTTGGAATGTAATCCGGTTTAGTTAACCTTGAATGTATGTGTAACCGAATTGTAGTTCTGGGCATTCTATGTTGGTGATTGGTCTGTCATTGTGTTGGCGTTCATTCCCTGGTTGCTGGCTTGTGTATGAGCCTGTAAGTGAATTTGTTGAGTAGGTCTCGGATTCACAGTGTCCTGTTGGGCCAATAGCTAAGGTGTTATCGGTCGTGTGGGTTGCATTGCATGGTAGCGATGCATCACACCAGGCTGGGCACATTGGGATTTGACCCAAACTGAGTTTAGTCGTTAATTAATTTCATGACCTTATGTTAGTTTTGTTGTGCAGGGGGGTGTGACTAGAAATATGTGTGCAAATTGTGTCAAGGGGTTGAATGTTTGAATTTGAGAGAGAGTGATCCTGTGGGTAGTGAGTGGAATATTCAATGTTATGGACCCCGGTGTCGTGGTTTGAATGAAATTATATGTGTGTGAACTGGTCATCTGTTTCTGGACTGCTTATTTGAGTTGGGGCGTTAGGAATTGTAGGTTTGTAAGCCTGTTTGTCCCTCTCTAGCTAGTTCAGGTCTTAGCGAGCCTGACAGGCTTCAAATTGTTTCGTCATCATTTCTTCTACTTTTCCAATGACTTTCACCATAACTTCTTCTGTTTCTTGGTTCGGGCCGGCATTCATCTCTACGTCATTTGCGAGAATTAATTTCGTCCTTAGATAGTCAGAACTGACTTGAGTCCATGAGGAAGTTTCACTCGTACCTCTCCTCTGAGGGTGTTTGGGAAATATGCCCGTCTCATGTCTTGGAAACATCACGATTCTGCTTGTTTGTATAGGCATGTTCATTGCCATTGCCCAGTTTATCGATACGCTGTTCCTTACTAACCTGGTTTGTGGCACTTTCTCTGTCTCGGACAAAGTCCCGAACAAAGTTCCGTTTTCGTGTCCACTAGTGCTCAAAGTTATCCCCTTTGAGCAACTCCGGGTGTCTTCCAATCTTGCATATCTCTGTTTAGCACATGTGGTCCAAAAGCCACTTGTGTTGTGTTCACAGCGCTCACTAAACACATTGCGGAAATCCACAGTCCGAAGTAACATGTCATCACTTCTTTCACCCCTGCCGCCATTTTCGTCTCACTCAACGTACATTTCATTTTCATGTGGAGTCCGAAAAAATGTCCTATGCGAACTCTCCACGCCTGAATATCAACCATGACGGCACTTCTGTGTGCTGCAAATCGTTATGTCACTTTTAGTACACTCTCTTCTTACAAATGGGCACTTTTCACTACATAATTTGCGGAAAGTCTGCGCAGCTCTTCACTCACCCTGTCACCAGGTCGTCATCTTGTCTCGTGCCCCGAGAGAGAGAGAGAGAGAGAGAGAAAATTGTGTATAGGCCTGAGTATGTTGCCCCTCCCCTCCCCTAGTTAGTATGTAAACCCATCCCCTTCTTCCCTCCACCCTCATAGCATCAACACCATAAAGTAAAATATAGCTATCCACCGCTGCAGTTTCAGCCCATAATATCCTCCAACAACCCACATGCTACCATATCTCCCACTATTTACCTCACGCATAACTTGCAGCTATCTTCCTTTCCCTTCTCACTACACTCTCTCTCTCTCTCTCTCTCTCTCTCTCTCTCTCTCTCTCTCTCTCTCTCTCTCTCTCTCTCTCTCTCTCTCACATCAATCTCTCGTCTATGCAGATACCTGTCCACTCCATTTTCTTCATTTGGTTTTCTGTAAGTTTCACAGACTATTTCCTCTACAAGAGCTTCTGTTCCATCTTCCCTCTTCCATGTGCATATATTGTGTAGATGTTTGTAACTATGCGGAAACACACACACACACAAACACACACACACACACACACACACACACACACACACACACACACACAAACACACACACACACACACACACACACACACACACACACACACACACGCACGCACGCACGCACGCACACACACACACACACACACACACACACACACACCACATATATTTATTTGTATCTTTTTTTATTTCATTTCATTTTATCTATTTATTCATTTATTTAATCAGTATACCTTTTGTTACAACTTCATAACTATTACTAATGTGTATATGTACTACTATCATTAATATTCTTATTATTCTTTACACTATTTCTGACATTCAAGTTTACCACCTTTCCAGCCTCCTATAGCATCACTATCATTGCTGTATAGTTACAATCACAATTATTAAGAAAAGTATTAATATACATATAATGATTAATATATCTATTAAAATTTAGAAAGAGAGGGTGTTAGTTACCGCCAGTGACATGACAGACAAAGCACAGGACAAGACACGATGCATTTCGACCTCTTGGGTCTTCTTTAGGGGGGGGGGGGGGGGGGGGGAATCACATTTAACATTTAGGACAGTACAAACAAAGAACGAAGAGTGACTTATCAGTTGTCCATGTGGTAGGGAGAATGGCCGCCAGGCGGAAACGACAGAGGGGATTATGTGAGAGGAAAAGGAGGGGGGTGCGTGGCGGGGGGAGGGGATACGATGGGGTTGTGTGGCTAGTTTAGTGGGGTGGTGTGATACATTTGTGAAGGTTGTGGTACAGGTGGATTGATAATAATGATAAGCAGGGGGGGGGGGGGGGGATTATATTTAAAAAAAAAAAATATATATATATATATATATATATATATATATATATCTGTTAAAAAATAATTTTAAAAATGAAGTATTAAAATCTACAAGCTTGTTTCTAGCGTTGCTATCTTCAGGATGTCTTTTGGGGCACGCCAACGATCTTACTGCCAGTGACATGACAGACAAAGCACAGGACAAGACACGATGCATTTCGACCTCTTGGGTCGATCTTTTGGGGTGCCCCAAAAGACATCCTGAAGATAGCAACGCTAGAAACAAGTTTGTAGATTTTAATACTTCATTTAAAAAAATTTTTTTTAACAGATGTTGGTCCCCAAGGGGTTGAGCACCTTCAGATTTTTTAAGGACTTTTTTATATTGTTCATAATATATATATATATATATATATATATATATATATATATATATATATATATATATATATAGAAGGGATAGTAATGATAATAATGATAGTGGTAGTAATAATAATAAATAAGTACATGAATAAAGTGAAAGCAACTTTAATTTTAAAAAAAAGTGAATAAAATAAATGATTTCGCTGGGTGATGAAGGAGGTGGTAGTAGTTATGCGTGGGTAGTTGTGAAAGGTGTGTGGGTAATGTTAATAAGGGAGGGAAGGGGATAGAAGATTAATGGGTGATAAGGTATAATTGGGGGGGGGGGGGTTGGGGGGAAAAAAGGGAGGGGGTGGGTAGGGTGGGTGGGGAGGAGGGTAATGTGTGTGTGGGGGGTGGGGGTGGGGGCAAGAGAAGGAGAGCTCATATCTCTTCTTGCGGAATATATAGTGGGTTGTTGTTGCAGTGGTGGACAGGTGTAATCATGTAGTTGGGTTAGGATGCTGGTGATATGGGAGTGAAGGGAAAGGGCGGGGGTGTTAGAGGGGGAGTGGGGGAGGAGGGGGGGGGGGGTTGGAGGTGGGAGTGTCAACTACTTGGTCTACCCTTCTGATAGGGTTTTTTGGGGGAGGGGAAGGGGGAACAGTGTGTGTGTGTGTGTGTGTGTGTGTGTGTGTGTGTGTGTGTGTGTGTGTGTGTGTGTGTGTGTAGGGGGGGGATACCGGATAGATCAAAGGGTAGGTAGTTGATTGGCATAAGACATGGGGTGTAGTGGAAAGCGAAAGGTGAAGGAGGGTGGCTGTAAATTTAGTATGAAGTGGGAAGCGGGGGTTTTAGGGTGATGTCGTGTGTGTGTGTGTGTGTGTGTGTGTGTGTGTGTGTGTGTGTGTGTGTGTGTGTAAGTAAACAAAAAAGAGAAAAAAATTAACTGAATTAAAAGAAATAAAATAAAACACATTAATATAAATATATATATATATATATATATATATATATGTGTGTGTGTGTGTGTGTGTGTGTGTGTGTGTGTGTGTGTGTGTATATATATATATATATCTGCGTGTGTGTGTGTGTGTGTGTGTGTGTGTGTGTGTGTGTGTGTGTAAATTAACTATAAGGGGGAAAATAAAATTTAGATTAAATAGATGGAGGGTGGCTGTAGCTTCTGTATGAAGTGAGTAAAGAGAATATGGTGGTGGTGTGTATATGTGTGTGTGTGTGTGTGTATGTGTGTGTGTGTGTTGGTGGAAGATATTGCCAACTGGTGTTGAAGTGGTTGGTATGTGTGTTAGGTTATTGTTGGATATTGATGCCTTGGGGGTGTAGTGTGCCCAGTTTGGCAATGAGATGGGATTCTTGAGTTGTGCGTTCTCTGTGACTGCCAGAGTGCCATGACTTTGACATGGTTGATGTTGTGATGGTTGTGGTTGAAATGTATGGCGACGGGTTTGGGTCGGTGGTGGCGGATATCAGCCAGGTGTTCAGAGATGCGTGTCTCAAGTGTGCGTGATGTTTCACCTATGTAGATCTTGCCACACAGCTGGCAGTGGATGGCATATATAATGTTGCGGCTCTGACATGAGAATGTGAGTTTGACTGTGAAGGAGACTTTGGGGCCCTGTAAGATGGTGCCTGGTTTGGTGAGGGGGCAGATTTTGCAATAGGGTTCAGAGCAGGGGTGAGTGCCTGGTGGTGTAGCTATGGAGGTTCTGTTCAGATTGGACCGCACGTGGAGGTCTTTTAGGTTTTTATCACGTTTGAACGTGATCATGGATTTGGTATGGAAGGCGGGCTTGTGGTTATGTACAATGTGCCAATTGGATTTGAGGATCCTACAGATGGGGAGGGTGTGTGGGTGGTAGAGGAGGTAGGCTGTGGGTCTGTCTGTCTTGGTTGGATGGTGGATTTCCAGAGCAGACGTTCTGGATACAGCTATGGTGCGGCGGAGTGCTGCATTGATGATGGAACTGGGGTATCCGCGGTTGGTGAAAAACTGGCTGCTTGTATAGTGAAGTCTTCCTCGCTGGAGCAGAGTCTGCGAAGACGGAGAAATTGTGAGTATGGGATGCTGTCTTTAGTGTGTGGGTGGTGGGAGGATGAGTAGTCTAGGTATGCATGTGCATCGGTGGGTTTGTAGAAAATGGAGGTTTTGAGTAGGCCATCTTCAAGAGAGATGGTGATGTCTAGGAAGTTAACGGACTACGAAATTGTGTAGGTTAGTTGAATGGATGGATGGAAGGTCTGGGCAAAGTTGAGGAAGCTGAGGAGATCTTGTTTTGGCATAGATGTGGCTCCCAGTCCATCATCGATATACCTTTTGTATAGTTCAGGTGTGGGTCCTGTGTATGTGTTAAGTAGGCGGTGTTCCAAGTGTCCCATGAAGAGGCAGGCATAGGATGGTCCCATTTTGGTGCCCATGGCAACACCACTAATTTGTGAAAATGTTTGCTTGTTGAATTGAAATGTGTTCAGGGTGAGGACTAATTCTGCAAGTCTGACCAGTGTGGTGGTGGGAGGGTGTTTTTGGTTGTGAAGCCGTTTGTCAAGGAAAAATGTGAGGGCCCTCAGTCCATCAGCGTGAGGGATGGAGGTGTACAGTGACACCACGTCAAGTATCTATTAGAGTCAATCCTTCCCATAATTTATACCTTCTATCTCCTTTCTGTTCTTCCTGTCATCCCCTCTCCCTCCTCCTGTTGGCTTTTGTTTTTGTGGTTGTTGTTGTTGTTGTTGTTGTTGTGTGCTTAATCCCCTTGGTATTAGAATTAATACCTTTAGTATCATTACTATTATTGAATTTGTTGATTATTTATACTATTGTCTTGTATTGTTCAATTATTTGTTTATCTATTTATTATCATTATTATTATAATTATTATAATTAAGGCTTTTTATTTTGTATTTTTCTATTTTTCTTTCTATTTTATTTTGTTTTATTATTATCTATTTATTTATTTTGTTATAATTTTATTGTTATTATTAATTTTTTTATTATTTTTTAAAAAGTTTTTCCTTATTTATCTATTTGTTCATTTTTTCTTGAATTTATTTATTATGATTATCATAAAAATGTATGTTCTAAAATATATCTGTATCATGCTTTTATTACCTTTATCTTGAAAATAGTTGTTAGCAGTATCATCAGTAATACTATTGTTAGTATTGACATCTCCATCGCCATCGCCACGAAGACTGTTGCCACGGCAACCATGGTGTTTAAGAATTCTCTAACCTACTCTCCTTTCTCCCTTACTACAACTGCTTTTGCCTTATTATTAGTATTCCTATCAGCAATATAATTATCATCATTACTACCTTGACTCACACATCATCTCCCTTCTAACAGCCTCGTTTTCATTCAACGCCTGCCTAGCGCTGAAGAGATCAAAGCTAAGTGAAAAATTCGTTCATCTTCATTGTCCTATTGTGTCTTGCCTAAATAAGACCTAAGAGGTCGAAACGTGTCGTGTTTTGTCTTGTGACTCGTTTGTCCACGTTTCTCTTGGCGGTTCGCTAACATTTATTTAGGATTTGTCATAGAAAAGTCAACCTCTTGCAACAATCTGCCAGGAATATCTATGTTGGGATTACGTTTCTCCAGGAGTCAGCATTCAATTCCCCCCCCCCCCCCCCTCTCCCCATAAAGTGTGGCAGGGAAACTATGTTGGTGTGTTCGTGTTCCAGTTCCAACTTTTACCGTCAGGGTAGGATTGGACAAGATGAGAAGGAGCAGGAGGTAGAGAGTGGCACTGGGTTACACGGATAAATCTATACTGGAACATATGGACACGTAGGCATGTCAGTACGTGGCGCATACGAATGTGTTTACTTGCCTATGTTTCCATCTACTGATGTGTCTAGATCTTTCTGTCACGGGTAGGCGTAGAGGTTTACTTTGGAGCGGAAGGAGGAAAGAGGCGTCGTTATTGCATGGGAAATTCTGTTTTGAGACAATTTAGCATTTGGGTTGGCACGAATCCATTGCATCGTTTAGGATATGGTTTTACATAAAGTGTACAGTAAAGTCATGATATCCATGCATGTTAATCTGTGCAAGAAACAGAGAGCAAGCGTCGAACAAAGCCATGTTGTGTTACACCTCACAATATCTTACTGCTTATTTGTACCCCTTTAAATCCCCGTTTTGACGATTTTAAGAGGAACTCGCGCGCGCGCGCACACACACACACACAGACACACACACACACACACACACACACACACACACACACAAACAAACAAACACATTCGTATAGGTACAGCAATCTGTGGGGAGAAAAACAAACATTGGAAGGTGTCAATATTTCCAGACAGTTATTTTCATTTGCTTTTTTCCCCACAAGATTCTGATATCGATACACTACCATATACTGAATTGTGTGAATCACATTTCCATGTAGTGCGTGTATTTTCCGATTTTACATTTGTTCTGTAATGGTTTTAACATATTCGGAAGTAGGTTTGATTTTGTATTTGTCTACAAAATATTGAGCAAACAGGATAAATTTGACCGAAGCATTTGTCTGCTTTTATTTGCTTATATCATTACCAGCAGCTAAGATTACATCTATGTTTATATCTATCTATTTATCTATCTATCCATCCATCCATCCCTCTCTCTCTCCCTCCCTGTGTGTGTGTGTGTGTGTGTGTGTGTGTGTGTGTGTGTGTGTGTGTGTGTGTGTGTGTGTGTGTGTGTGTTAGCTAACAGAATGTTTTTGATGAATTGTTTAAAGTTGATTTTTTCCATTTTAAAATTTGCTGATTCAAAGTGCTCAACGTATGGAGCAGTTAAGAGAATGGTACTGAGGATCAGCGCAATCTTAAAAACAGTGCGCAACCACAGTGGGAGCGACATTTGCTATATTAAAAGCAAGTTAAAATCAAGCTGCTAAAACCATCTACAAATTTGTTTCACTCTGTGCGGTTGTCAGGATGTGATGAGCTTGTATTGCCAGTGCCACGTATATATATAGCTAGCTGGTTTGCTGTTGTTTTTTCCCGTGCTACATGTGTTTCTCAGGTGTTGGTTTTATTCACTGATAGGAACTTCCATCTGTGTCTACAATTGTTAACCATTTCTGTTCTAACATTCAGAGTTTCTTCATGTAGCACTGGGGTTTAGCTAACATTCCGTTAGCTAAACCCCAGTTCTACATGAAGAAAATGATAGGACAAAGGGAAAAATTCATCAAAAATATGAGATGGAAAGCATTTTTCTTTTTAAACCCCAACGCTAAAAAAGAGGATAAAAATACATACGACTTCAAGTCATGGCGAGTACCACCAGCCATTGAAGAAATGAAACATTTGAAGAAAAAATGAGAATAATGTTAACCAACATAGAATTCAAAAAATCTAATAACAAATGCCAATCAGCGTTAGAAAAGGAAATTAAACAAATTCAAAATGACAACAAAATATTTGTGAAGGCTGATAAAACCAATAACTTTTACAAAATAGAACCTGAAGAATACTCAAAACTCCTTGACAAAAATATCCAAAAAAATTACAGAAAGGCTGACAAGGCTACATATGATCACATCAGAAAGAAAGAAAAGGAACTTGTACACCAAATGGACCTAAGTGACAGAGTAGAGACCACAGCAGCTAGAGAAGCCTTCATCACACTTAAAGTCCACAAACCCAATTTCTTGAACAACCCAACATGTAGATTGATAAACCCTTCCAAATCTGAACTACGGAAAATTAGTTTTAAAAAAATCTTAGAGAAAACCATAAAAAACATAAAAGAAAACACTGAACTCAATCTCTGGAAAAACACATATGAAGTAATACAATGGTTCAAAAAACTCAATAAACAAGAAAATACAGTTTTTATAACATTTGACATCGTAGATTTCTACCCATCTATAGATGAAAAGCTACTAACTAAAGCTATAAAATTTGCCAACAAGTACACAGAAATATCAGGGTCAGAAATGGAAATCATTTTCCACACAAAGAAAACTTCACTGCACAGTAAAAATGAAACCTGGATTAAGAACACAAGCAGGAATTCAACTTTCGATGTCACAATGGGATCATATGATGGTGCTGTAACTTGCGAACTTGCGAACTTGTCGGACTATTCATGTTATCCAATATTAAAAAAAAAAACTTGGAAAACAAACTGGACTGTACAGGGATGACGGCCTTGCCACTCTGAATGACAACCCTAGGAATATTGAAAATAAGAAAAAAGAATTGTGTAAAATTTTCCACAACCAAAACTTAAAAATCACAATAGAAGCAAACAAAAAGATAGTGAACTATTTAGACATAACGTTAGACCTCAACCAACACACATATAAATCATACAAGAAACCAAATGACACGCCTGTTTATGTAAACATCAAAAGCAATCACCCACCCTCCATACTGAAAACAATACCCAAAAGCATAAATAAAAGACTATCCAATTTGTCATGTAACGAAACTGTATTCAACAACGCTACAGCTGAATACCAAGAGGCGTTACATAAAAGTGGCTACAATTACAAACTACGATACGATCCAGACAATGATACAAAAAGATGCAGAAAGAACAGGAAAAGGAATATCATATGGTACAATCCCCCATATGATGCAAGAGTTAAAACAAATGTAGGGAAAGAATTCTTTAAAATCTTGACATCATCTTTCCCAAAAGACCATAAATTATTTAAGATATTCAACAAAAACAACATCAAATTATCATATTCATGTATGCCGAATCTTAAAAATGCCATCGATTCAGCAAACAAAATGAAAAAAAGCAGCACAGAGAAAAAGGAGGGTAACGAAAGGAAATCTTGTAACTGTACCAAAAAAGAACAATGCCCCCTAAGCAACAAATGCCTTTACAACAACATTGTGTACCAAGCCACTGTAACATCAGAGAACGCAAAAGAAACATATGTAGGTATCACTGAAAACCAATTCAAAACTAGATATGCAAACCATAAACAATCATTCAACAAAGAAAGATACAAAAACCAAACAGAATTGAGTAAATACATTTGGAAACTTAAAGATAAAAGCATAGACTACAACATGTCTTGGAAAATCTTAAAAAGAGCAGCACCATACAACAACATTAGAGAACTATAAAATAGGCATTCTGGCTCACCCACCTCCGCCAGCTCCAACCGGCTGAAGCCGGTTTCGCTGTTGCTCCGCCGGCTTACCCAGAATGCCTATTTTATAGTTCTCTAATAGTAAACACTTTACAAACATACATAATGTGTAGGATTATCTGTTTTTAACACTAATTTAGAAAACTTTTGAGACTTAAGTTTTTGCTTAATCCTTCGTTTTTCTTGATCAAATAACATCATTCATCAAATGTAAAATAAATTTTTGCAAAACTCTTCACATCTGGCCGCATTACTGATCACCTCTGGATCTCACTTGAGACCCTATGGCGCCCTAGGGCCCCAAGCCAGACCCAGAGGGTCACATATAACACGGCCAGATGTGAAGGGTTTTGGGAATATGCCTCCAACAGTAGTATACTTTTATACTTGTTTGCCTGCTTTCTATTTGTCTAATTTGGGCAATCCCCTCACCCCCATTTTAGTGGTCCTTCCCATAGCCGCACCAGGGCGACCATTTTAGGTTTACGGGCGTTTATAGCCGCGCCAGTGACCATATTCTGGGTTTACGGGCGTTTATAGCCGCGCCAGTGACCCAATACGAAAGTAGGAAGGATCACTTGAGGGCAGGGAAGAGGGCAAATTTAGACTTTTCAATGCCATGACAACCAAGTATTTAAAACTACTGCAGGCATATCCCCAATGTTGTTAACTTCAAGATTTATATATATACTGTACACAAACAAACGCTTTACAATTACATGGTGTCTACTTGTAAAGTTGTTTTTATTTGCCTAGAGTAAAGTTGTTTTTAAAGTTGTTAAAACAACACCAAAAGCTAAATAACAAAGTGCATCTTACCTTACTTTTTAGTCACTACTTTTTAATAAATATTTGTTTTAAATGCTTTTAGATTTAAATATAAAAATGCTGCTTTTAATACATAAAATTGGGAAAAGATTATTTTGAGGTGGGGAATTTAGCCGCCTAAATTTATACAATGACGTCTAACGCCTGTACTAAACGACGCCGGTGGGGAATTTAGCCGGCTAAATTTATACAATGCCGCGTGGGCGGCCCGGCGCCCTTATGTGTAACTTGACACGAACCCGGAAACAGTGCGGCGCTTCGACTCGGCTATTGTGCAGTTGAGTAAGCCGTGGCCAGACATGTCTGACCTAGATACTACATAAAGGCAGAAGGGAGTTGTCTCCCCGGAAAAGAATGTAACAATTAATTGTGAAAAAAAATCGTCATTAAGTCGTTCTAGGTTCTTATTCAAGTCGGCATCACGTTCTTATTTAAGTTCTTAACAAGTTTTTATTCAAGTTTTTAACAAGTCATCATCAAGTTCTTAACAAGTTCTTATTCAAGTACTTATTCAAGTTCTTAACAAGTCGTCATCAAGTCGTCATTAAGTTCTTATCAAGTCGTCATTAAGTTCTTATCAAGTCGTCATTAAGTTCTTATTTAAGTTTTATCAAGTCGTCATCAAGTCGTTATTAAGTTCTTATTCAAGTCACTTATAATTATTTATTAAGTTCTTGAAATATTATTCCATCTGAAATGGATCAAAATGATCTTTTGTTGTTGGCGGTTCTGGCATGCTTTTTTGTTTGGCTTCTGTATTTAGTGGTTGAGATTTTTTTGACTGCTTTGGTTTTTGCTGGCGTTGTTTATATGATTTATAAACGTAATAACCACCCCCACCAACAGCAATGACGCCAAAAATGCTAACTCTTTTAATCCAAATAATCCATGTCGACTTTGGTGTTGTAGGTCTTGAATCAACTTGTGTATTTACAGCTGGCATTGAAACAACTGTTGGCGTTGGCGGTGTTATGTTTTCATTATGAGTTATATTCTGTGATTGCAACATTAATTTTTTTTGTTTGTTCCACTCTGCTAATTTTTTTCCTGCTGCAACACGCCCAGGATGAGGAGGCTTTTTACTGGTCACTTTCTCCATCAATGTTTTCTGCTGATTTTCTGGCTCGGTCATTTTGAAGGGAAACAAAATCTATATGATTAAAAGTAATTAATCCCATGATTAATGGCGACAATAATGTTCCAAATCTGTAATATAGATCACATCCTAGAGACTCTAATGACTTTGTTAAAACTGGATCCTGCGTTAAATCATACATAAAATCTTGTTCAGAATCAATGGGAGCAAATCTACTAACTAGTTTAGTGTACAAACTAAGAACCGTTTGCCCAACACTTTTTACCATTCTTGACCCCAGTTGCGCTTCATACCTGTTGTGATACTTTACAATGTCTTGCGTTGACATCTGTTGAATCTGTTCTATGCTGAATTCATTTCCGAGGTACTGTTTTGTTTTTCCACACGCCGCCAAAGAATACAGCCTTTCCTTTTGACGCATAATAGCTTGGTCATCAACTTGATCATTTGTAAGTTCAGGAAGTAAATCATCGCAGTTCATGTTTTATTAATGAATAAATATTATTTTATTTTTTAAAAATGAGCACCGAAAAAACTATTACTAACCTTGTATACCATTCTGCTGTTATTGGAGGCCTAAGTGTAGGATACACGATGCTTGGTAAAAACTTGTTAAAAATAAAACCAGCAGATCTTGGCAAACTAGGCTTTGAAGACTCAGCAAAGCTGATTGCTGTTATTACAGCTTCATTTGCTACGAAAGATTTTCTAGTTAAGCAAGGAATAATTCCAGACAGTATCAATATGTAAAATTTAAAAAATACATTTATAAAAATGGCTTCACTCGTAATGATGATTGGTGGCGCTGTGGTTAATGCGCTTGCTTTTAGCGGAAGTAATTACGCGTTTAGTAAACTACAAAATAACGATGAGAGAAAAAGACATAACAGAGCTATGGAGCAACTAGCTGCTGCACAAGACACCTATGAAAAGCAAAGAATGGAGCAGTTAGATTTTATTAACGACAGACTTAAACAACAGGGACATGCAGCTTACACATTTAAAGATGTTGATCAAGCAATAAAAGAATATTTTCTAGTAACAGGCAAACAAGTTGAAACATTGCCCCCACCAAAATTTAGCGACTTTTATCAACCATCAGAAAAACAAAAGATGCAAGAAATATTGTTTATTGTCTTTGGCATGACCGCTGTGTATTTTGTTGCACAAAGTATTGGCTGAATAAAAATGTACAAAATCTATTATTCTCCAAAAGGATATTGGAAGGGAATAACAGCAATTAAAAAGCTTAGCCAAGCAGCGGGAGTCAGTGAACAAACAGCAAAAGAATGGTTATCTAAACAAGCGATTTGGCAAATTTATTTACCAGCGCCTAAACGAATACAAAGACCACACTTTGTCAACACAATACCGAACGACACCCATCAAATGGATCTTCTATATTTACCCCATGATACGATTAGACGAAAAAGATTTAAGTACGCACTTACAGTCATTGATATAGCTTCAAGATACAAAGATGCGGAACCATTAACACAAAAGAGTGCTTCTGCTGTTGCTGTTGCTATACAGCTGATATATCAACGAGGACCCTTAACTTATCCTCGCATGATTCAAGTCGATGATGGAAAAGAATTTAAAGGTCAAGTGAATCAATTATTGTTAAAACATAGAGTTACCATTAAAAGAGGCATTCCGGGTGTTCACAGATCACAGGGTTTGGTTGAAAACTTTAACAAACAGTTATCTGAAAGACTTTTCTCCTACCAGTATCACAGAGAGCTGATTGACAATTCTCGCAACACAGAATGGGTTAGAAGACTGCCCTCAGTTTTGCGCGCAATGAATAATGAAGAATTTAAAGGTCTAAAACCAGTACAAGCAATCAAAAAACAAACAATAAATGTTGTTGAAGGAGAGTCTTCATCAAGCAAACTATTACCATTTGGTTTGAAAGTAAGGTACCTTTATTTACCGGGAGAAGCAGAAGGGGACACTCGCATCAGGGCAACCGATCCAGTTTGGAGTGTTGATCCATATGAGATAAAAAAAATTGTGAAAATGAATCCACCCGTGTATTATTTACGAGAAACTGACACAACAAAACGGCCGGCCCCTCAAAGATCTTTTGTGAAGGAAGAACTGCAGATAATCCCTCCAGACACAGTTCCAGTCGCTTAATTATTTTTTAATTTAAATTAAAATGGCGGCAAGAATGGAAAAGGAAGAATCCTTACGTAAAATGGCACTGGAAGCAAGAATGGTGAAGGAAGAGTCCTTAGAAATAATGCGAGAAATATTTGATTATAATCTTGCTATTAGACTAATATTTAAGAAGATTGATTATGCCATGCTAGACAAAACCTCAAATTTTGATTGGGAATATATTAAAAAAATTCGAGCGCATTTAGCAGTAATGAAAAATAATTTGGTTGAATTGGGTGATGATATAGTTAAGCTTAACGAACTGTTTTAATCTACGCAAATACATTTGGGTTTAAAATGGAAGCTCAAAGGGAAATGGCAGAAATGACAAAGGAAAAGTCTTTAAAATTAATGCAAGATTTATTTGAGTATCAGTATATCATTAAAGAAGTATTTGAGAAGATTGACAATCCTTGGCTAGAACAATCGCCAGACAATCGCTTTAAACCCCAAAGCTTTTATTTTGATTTATGGGTATGGGAACATGAATATTGCGAAATGACAAAAAAAATTAAAGCACATCTAGCATTAATAAATAATATTAATTTTGCTAAATTAGATGATGATATAATTGAACGTGCGATTGCTGAAAAATATAAGCCCATATGATTATACTATTCTCCAATGCCCGATTGCATATGAAAACTCTGGATTAACAAACACACGTTTTGTGTTTGTTCTATCTAATGACTTCTTTGTTACAACAGTTGTGTTGATCTCATGTAGATTAGATCGTAGTTTTACGTTGTCATGATGAAAAGTCTTATTGTCAAACAATGCTTTTTTATAGTTGTCATGGGATATGCTTGATTGCACAACACTACGAGATATTCCCTTTGCTTTTTTAACAACTTTTTTTTGGCTTGAAAGACTG
>JAMYXO010003962.1:0-18617 GCA_033310375.1 Conus canariensis | reverse complement strand
GGGAGGGGGAAGGGGGGGGGGGGGGGGGAAGGAGGGGGAGGAGGGGGGGGGGAGGGGAGGGAGGGGGGGAGGGGGGGGAGGGGGGAGGTGGGGGGGGGGGAGGAAGGGGGAGGGGGGGGGGGAGGGGGGAGGGGGGGGGGGGAGGGGGGGGGGAGGGGGGGGAGGGAGGAGAGGGGACGGGGGAGGGGGGGGGGGGGGGGGTTTGGGGGAGGGGGGTGGAGGAGAGGGGGGAGCGGGGCGGGGGGAGAGGGGGGAAGGGGGGGGGAGAGATGGGGGGGTTTGAGGGGGGAAAGGGGGGGGAAGGGGAGGGAGGAGGTGAGAGGGGGGGGGGAAAGGAATTGGAGGGTGGAGGGGGTAGGTTGGGGGAGAGAAGGGAAAGGGTTGAATTTTGGGAAGTAGAGAGGGAGAGGGGGAAGAGGGGCTGGGGGGGTCTGAGGGGGGGGAGGAGGAGAGGAGGGGCAAGGGGCGGAGAGGATTTAGAGACAGGGCAGGAATGGGAGGCAGGGAAGATGAAGGGAAGGAGGGGATTTGGAGGTGGGGAAGGGGAGGAAGAGAAATAGGGAGGGAGGGAAAAGGAGGGGTGGGGAGAGGGGGAGGGAATGGGGGATGGCAGAGGAGGAGGAAGGGGGGAATGGAGGGGAGGTGAAAAGAGGAGAGGAGGGGGGAGAAGGGGGAGGGGGGGGGGGAGAGGGAGGGAGAGGAGGGTGAGAGGAGGAAATTTAAGGTGGGGGAGATGGAAAGGGCGGGGAAAGGAGAGATGAGAGGAGGGAAGGGAAAGATGGAAAGGGAAAAGTTGGGCGAAAAAGGGGAGAAGGGAGGGGGAGGGGGTCGGTGAGAGTGGATTGGAGAGATTATTGAGGGTGGAGGGGATGGGGGAGCGGACGAAGGGGGGGAGAAAAGAGGGGAAAAGGGGCGGGGCCGAGAGAGAGCGAGGAGGAGTTAGAAAGGGAAAAGGGGGTAGCTGGACGGGAAGGGGAGGGAAGAGAGGAGAGTGAGGACGAAAGTGGCCGAAGAGGGGAAAGGGACCGGGCGATAGGAGTTGGGGGGATCGGGGGTAAAGAGAAGTGGGTAGGGGTAAGGACTGTGGGGGACGGAGGCAGGGGGACGAGGATTGGTTTGTAAGAGGGGGAGGGAGGGTGGAGGTAGAAGGAGGTGAGAGGCGGGGGAAGGGGCGAAGGGGGGAATTGGCACGAGGTAAAAGGGCGGAGAGGAGGAGAGGAGGTGATGGAAAGGGGAGGGTAGGAAGGTGAGGGGGTTGGGAGGAAGGAGGAGGAGGAGAGGAAGGGGAGTTGATTGGGGGGGGAAAAAAGGGGAAAATGCGGAGGAGGGGAAGGAGAGAAGTTAGGGGGAGGGAGTTAAGAGGGGGAAAAGAGTGAGAGAAGAAGGAGGTTGGGAAGTTGGAGTGAGGGGCATGGGAGGAGGGGAGAGTAAGGGGGAGATGGGGAGAGGAGGGTTGGAGAGGGTAATTAAAGGGAGGTTGAAGGAAGATGGGGGTGGTTGTAGGAGAAAAAGGAGGGAGGGGGGTATTTGGGAAAGAGAGGGGAGAAGGGAGTAAGGAGGAGAGGGGAGGGGAGGAGAGTGGTGGGTGGGATGGTAAAGCGAAGGAGATCCGGGAAAGGCCTGGGGGGAGGAGGGGGTTTGAGAAGTTGAAGAATGGGAGGGAGAGGAGATGAAGGATTTTTGGGAAGGGGAAAGGAAAGGGGGGAGGGGGAGGGGAGGAGGAAGTGGGAGAGACAGTGGGGAGGTTGAGAAGCCGGAGAGGATTTAAGAGGGGCGGAGATGGAGAAATGGGGGGAAGGAGGAGAGGGTAGGATGGAGAAGAGAGGGAGGAGGGGGAAGGGTAGGGGGGGATGGAGTTGAAGAAGGGTGAGTGAGGAGGGGAGGAGGGAGGAAAGGGGGAAAGGGGACGGGAGGACGGGGGGGAGGAGTGGGAAGAGGGGAGGAGAGGAAATAGGGAGAGGAAGGGTGAGGAAAAAAGGGGGGTCCAGGGAGGGGGTGAAGAGAGAGGAGGAGAAGTGAGGGAGAGGATGGCTGGAAAGGGAAAGAATTGAGGAGGGGAGTGGGTTAGATGGAGGGGAGGGGGAAGGGGAGGGGAGAGGGGTGGGTAGTCTGAGAGAGGGGGGAGGAGGAGAGGAAAGAGGAAGAGAGGGGGGGAGAGGTTGGGGATAGGGGAGAGAGGAGAGGGAAATGAGGAGGTTGAGGGAGGAATATAAGGGTGGGAAAAAAAAAAAAAAAAAAAAAAAAAAAAAAAAAAAAAAAAAAAAAAAAAAAAAAAAAAAAAAAAAAAAAAAAAAAAAAAAAAAAAAAAAAAAAAAAAAAAAAAAAAAAAAAAAAAAAAAAAAAAAAAAAAAAAAAAAAAAAAAAAAAAAAAAAAAAAAAAAAAAAAAAAAAAAAAAAAAAAAAAAAAAAAAAAAAAAAAAAAAAAAAAAAAAAAAAAAAAAAAAAAAAAAAAAAAAAAAAAAAAAAAAAAAAAAAAAAAAAAAAAAAAAAAAAAAAAAAAAAAAAAAAAAAAAAAAAAAAAAAAAAAAAAAAAAAAAAAAAAAAAAAAAAAAAAAAAAAAAAAAAAAAAAAAAAAAAAAAAAAAAAAAAAAAAAAGGGGGGGGGGGGGGGGGGGGGGGGGGGGGGGGGGGGGGGGGGGGGGGGGGGGGGGGGGGGGGGGGGGGGGGGGGGGGGGGGGGGGGGGGGGGGGGGGGGGGGGGGGGGGGGGGGGGGGGGGGGGGGGGGGGGGGGGGGGGGGGGGGGGGGGGGGGGGGGGGGGGGGGGGGGGGGGGGGGGGGGGGGGGGGGGGGGGGGGGGGGGGGGGGGGGGGGGGGGGGGGGGGGGGGGGGGGGGGGGGGGGGGGGGGGGGGGGGGGGGGGGGGGGGGGGGGGGGGGGGGGGGGGGGGGGGGGGGGGGGGGGGGGGGGGGGGGGGGGGGGGGGGGGGGGGGGGGGGGGGGGGGGGGGGGGGGGGGGGGGGGGGGGGGGGGGGGGGGGGGGGGGGGGGGGGGGGGGGGGGGGGGGGGGGGGGGGGGGGGGGGGGGGGGGGGGGGGGGGGGGGGGAAGGGGGGGAAAAAGGGGGGAATTGGGGAAGGGGGAAAAAGGGGAAAGGGGTTTCATTATTTTTCTTTTTGGCTTCCTCAGTTCTGACTTCCTTCTCAGGAGGTCATGGTTAGCATTTCTGACTACCTGGATTCTGCCTAACCTGACTGGGGTTATTTACCTCATTTCTCTGAACATCTGTGGATTTTTGCTCAACACATCTCTTGACTCTTTCCCTGGTCTTCAAATGTCTCCGTATCTTCTGGAGACTCTGCAGAGCTCTCCGGCAAATTGCATATTATTACGTTGACTTCCTCTTTCCCTCTGCTCACTTCTTCCATGATTCTTTGACGCTTATCCACTCTCTAACCACCTTCCATCTATTATGCTTTCAACCTTCTTTCAGACTTTCTTTCTGTGTACCCTCTAATCCTGTCCAGTCTTATCATGAACAAGGTCAACACTTTCAAAATACGTCCATTTTTTGCTCAAGTCCTTGATCTGTGCCCTTATTCTCCATTGTTCATCCTCTCTACAGTCCCTCACAAAACCACTGAATGAAGTTACCCCCATGTTTCAGACAGTTATACTGTGCTCCTGTCAACTCAGTGCATGTCTTGTGGCACCATTCTTTGCACCCATGGCACTCTATCACATCATCATTACCTTCTTCTATTGCATTCTCACATTCAAGCAAACCCACGGACTCCTCTGATCGAAACACTAACATGGAACCATATCAGAGAAAAGGGGAATACTAGGAAGAACATGAGGAAATTAGAATGGAAACCCTTAGAAGAGAGAAGAGCTTTTTATCAAACTTAATATCTTCTTCAAAGGCAGAGCTAAACTAACTGATATTCCAATGGAACAAGTAGTATTGAATAAAAGTAGCACCAGGAGTGGCGGTCAATGTTATACCATACATGCATCAAATATTGACAGCCACTTACATTCATTTTATCCTAGTTCTGTGCGGCTGTGGAACTCACTGCCGGGTGCCATCAAGATTGCCACAAATGCAGTCTCATTTAAAAAGCAAATTGATACGACAGTTTTGAGATCTGCATATTGACGATTTTCTATTTTATTTTTTTAACTTCCCAGATATTTTATGGTTACCTGGGCCTGAATCTGGCCATTGCTTTTAACTTCTTGAATATCGAGTGCGACCCCTTGTTGCCAAATTTGCTCCAGAGGCCAACAGACTAAGTCGCACTATTTCATGTTATTTTATTTTACTCTTTAACATAGGTGCTGGTGACCAGTACTCGTTTTTGAGTGAACCAGTGTTTTAGGAAGAAGAAGAAGAACCCGTTTAGTTTTTGAAGGGTATGTTGTTATAGAGAACCCTGGCGAACCCAAGCAAATCCAGGCGAACCTGACTTAAAATATATTAACTTTTCTCGCAAAATAAGTTCATTTGTTAAAACTGAGGTTTTAAAGTTGATTTGTTTGCTAATTTTTTTTTATTGATACTTGCAACAACAACAAAAAAAAATGAAACACATGCTAGGGTCGGGGGTGTTTTTCTAGGTTGGGTCAGGTTACCAGAACCCAAGAAGTTTCATTATAGGCCGTACCCTCCAAACTTACTCATGTAAATTTACACCAAAAGAAACTATACATGTAAATTGTAAGGTTTTTTTTATTGAGTTAAAACAATAATGAAATAATATTTAGAGTAATTAATATCAATACATTCTTTAAGTAAGAAATAAAGTAAAAAATATATGTAGGCCTAATACTATTCTATATATATATATATATATATACTTGTAGCAGTGTTCATAAATAACATTGAAAGTAAATTGGTGAAATAAGATACAATTGTGTAAATATTCTATATGCACACATATATGAAGATAATAACAAGTCAGGTCATTTAAGACGGAACGGATGGTAACTTCTTCTGCATTTAGGGATGTAAGTGGTCTTCTCTGCACGTTTGCGTTTTTTCTGGTGTGGCTTCTTCCCTCCATGTCTTGGTGTTATGGCAACATGTCCATCTTTTGTTCTTGTGACCCGTGCATCAACTTCTTTTTTGGTCTGCTTGTAGCACCAAAAATGTCTCTCTCGTCTTTCATCTGACATACTACACCTACTGTTCTCCATCGAAAAGGCCTGGTACTCTTTCTCCTTTACATAGTCCCCTAAACCAAGCAGGCTTCTCCTGATTTCCTTATGAAGTCCCTCTACTAGCTCCAGTATCTTTTCTACTAAGTCGGCCAACTTCTGGGATTTCCACTGAACTGCTTATTTTAAAACATGATTATAACTTTCTATATATAAAATATTTACACAATTGTATCTTACTTCACCAATTTACTTTCAATATTATTTATGAACACTGCTTTGTATGTATGTGTATATATATATATATATATAATATATATATATATATATATATATATATATAGTGTTAGGCCTACATATATTTTTTTACTTTATTTCTTACTTGAAGAATGTGTTCATATTACTCTAAATATTATTTCATTATTGTTTTAACTCAATAAAAAAAAACCTTACAATTTACATACATGTATAGTTTCTTTTGGTGTAAATTTTACATGAGTAAGTTTGGAGGGTACGGCCTATAATGAAACTTCTTGGGTTCTGGTAACCTGACCCAACCTAGAAAAACACCCCCGACCCTAGCATGTGTTTCATTTTTTTTTTTTTTTTTGCAAGTATCAATAAAAAAAATTAGCAAACAAATCAACTTTAAAACCTCAGTTTTAACAAATGAACTTATTTTGCGAGAAAAGTTAATATATTTTAAGTCAGGTTTGCCTGGATTTGCTTGGGTTCGCCTGGGTTCGCCAGGGTTCTCTATAACAACATACCCGTTTTTGAATTGCCACCCTTTCAGGTATCAGGTATCAGGTAGGGGCCCTAAGCCTCACGGCTTATTATGGGCTCCCTCACTTGCTTCCAGTCGTTGGCAAATGTGGTCTATTTTGTGCACCAATGTGTGCTTGAAAAAAATTTGTCTATTTTGCCTTTGAAATCATCCAAGCTGGTACTCAGGACTATATCATCACTAAGCCTATTCCAGTCTTGAAAGACTCTTCTAGAGAAATGATATTTTCTACAATCTTTTATTCCATTTAATTTTTTTAACTTAAAGGTGTGTCCACGTGTTCTGTTACCTTTATTAAAGGTCACTAATTCGTTTATGTCAATATTGTCCTTTCCCTTGATAAGTCTGTACATCTGAATCAGGTCCCCTCTTCTTCGTCGGTAGCTTAGTGAAAACAAATTCAAGTGTTTCAGTCTGTCTTCATATGTTAAGTCCTTTATGTATGACACTAGTCTTGTCGCTCTTCTCTGTATTGCCTCTAGGGTTGTTATATGTTTCTTTAACCATGGTGCCCAGATTATTTGTGCATATTCCAGTATTGGTCTGACCAATGTTGCATATAATGTTCTAAACATATCC
This sequence comes from Conus canariensis, assembly GCA_033310375.1. Taxonomy (NCBI): domain Eukaryota; kingdom Metazoa; phylum Mollusca; class Gastropoda; order Neogastropoda; family Conidae; genus Conus; species Conus canariensis. The sequence goes on along the minus strand of JAMYXO010003962.1, from coordinate 12,156 downwards.
TCATCCATATATGAAAAAAGATCTTATTAGTCCAATCATCATGTTTGCTTTTTGGGCAATGTTTTGTATATGGGTATCAAACTTTAAGTCCGAATTGAATTTCCGCTAGCAGAAGACGTTTTCCTAGATGTTTTCATTGCCAAATCATGAATGGGGATAAAAAGTACTCACCTTTTCGTAAGTATTTCCAGTGTAAATGTGGAGAAGTGAAGATACAATTTTTTTCAGCCATTATTGCAAGAGAAATCACTCTTAAACAAACGAATGACGTCAAACGCTCTTCAATCATAAAGATCAGATTGCAGATCCAAAATAGAATATGTTTCCATGGAAGATAGGTAAATATAAGTTGTATCGAATTCGAAACAAGCAAACATTTAAGTCGTTTTTTAGTTTGAACATAAATCATACATCAATAACGAAAACATCAACGAAAAAGAGAAATCAATTATTTGGGAATATAAATTGTTACAGTTGCTAAGGTTGAGTTGCTACGATGATTTGCTTGTTTACATTTTGTTCTAGGAACGAAGGCAAGCAAATCATCGGAAACTTGATTAAGTTTCGTTTAATAGTTGTTGGTTAGGATTAGATTATTATACTGAGTTTATCGATAGTTTGTTATAGTATTATTTTTGCTTCGATATCATGTTGGTAGGATGATGTTGTAGAGTTGGTCGTTAGATTTGTTTCAAGTTCAAGTTCAAAATAGGGGCGATGAAATATTTTCATCATAGCCTTTCAGCTTTGTATGCCCCTTCATTGTCGTATATTGTTTTTGGTCAGGTCTTAAGCGAGCCCAGTTTTTTTTTTGTTTGTTTGTTTTTTGTTTGTTTTTTGAGGGCATTTATTGTTATTTTTTCAATCTTAACCATCAAAAACGTACCTAATATCTGTAAATGTGTGATGTTTATCGATAAGATTTTAAAATGAATTAATATTTGGTGCACGCTTTATATCAGGTGTTAGTTTATTCCAAATGGGTGCTACTCTCTGACTGAATGAATATTTCCTTAAGTTAGTATTGGCATGCTGGATTTGTATTTTATCACAACTGTTACGTGTTATATTGGTTAGTGCAAGCTGAAAAAAACATGACTGGTCAATATCATCAAGGTTATTGAAAATCTTATAAGTTTGGATTAAATACCCTCGTATTCTTCTTGCTTTGAGGGATGGTAATTTTAGGAATCTCAGTCTTTCTTCGTATGTATAATTGTTTATGTTATGTATTAACTTTGTAGCCCTCCTCTGCACTTTCTCAATTTCTATTGACTGCCTTTTTAATCTCGGATACCATATTACATTTCCGTATTCGAGGAACGGTCTTACCATTGCTTTATATAATCTAAGGAAAGTAGTTTTATCAAGGTATGTAAAAGTTCTTTTTATAATGCCTATCATCCGAGTAGCTTTGTTTACAACATGTGTAATGTGCCTGTCAAACATTAAGCCTGTATGAAAAGTTACTCCCAAATCCTTTTCTTCTTCACATGAGGTTATGGTAACATCTTGAGTTCCAATTTTCATATTGTAATCTAGTTTAGGGTTTTTATTACCAATGTGTAATACTTTGCATTTAGTGGCATTAAAATATAAGTTCCATGTATTGGACCAATCAATGAGTCAATCAATATCGTTTTGCATTTTATGGTGTTCAGATGGTAAAATATATAATTTAGTATCATCTGCAAAGATCTTGCACGTGCTTTTTAACCCATTTGGCAAGTCATTAATAAATATTGTAAACAATACTGGCCTGAGGATGCTACCTTGTGGGATTCCACTAATGACATCAGCCTTACTGAAAACAGATGATCCAACTTTAGCGTACTGTATTCTATTTCTTAAGAAATCTTCAATCCAGACGAATATTTTCCCTAATATCCCATATGGTTTAAGTTTATTAAGTAATCTCGCTTGAGGTACAGAGTCAAATGCCTTGCGAAAATCTGAGTATAAAACATCAATACTTTCACCACTATCTATTACTTTAGTAAAATCCTCCATAACTTCAAGTAACTGTGTAACACAAGATCTATGTTGATGGAAGCCATGCTGACACTTGGCATACAACTCATTTTCTTTCATATGGTTCACTATAATATCTCTTACTATTGATTCAAGTATTTTGCAAGTCACACTTGTTAAACTTACGGGTCTGTAATTTCCAGGATCGGTTCCAGTTCCTTTTTTTAAAAATGGGAATTACTGTTGCAACCTTCCAGTCACTAGGTAAAATTCCTTCTTCAATGGATTTATTAAAAAGTACACTAAGAGGGCTGGCTAGCTCTGCACTAAGCTCTCTCAAGACTCCAGATGGAATTTCATCTGGCCCTTGTGCTTTATTTGGATTTAGATTTTCAAGCTTCTTTTTAACTATATCTGGAGTGATGCTTACAGTAGAAAGAAACTCGTGGAGAGCGTGGCAGCAGAGAGTCCTCAGAAGAGAAGCCCCCTTCAAGCAAGTGTTTCGGCCCTTATCTCCTGACACTCTAGGGGGGTTGGGCCACACCCGGTTCATGACTCCGGATGTCCCTCTGCTGCCCCTCTTTTTTTTTTTTTTTTTTTTCCCCATCTTGGGACGAGCCATGGCTGGGATTCGAACCCATGACCCTCTGGACATGCTCATTTTCCACTTAATGACTCGCGCTTTAACCACTGAGCCACAGGGACACCTGATATTTGTAGGGAAATTAAGCCTTATGAAGTTCACTTTTGTTCCTCCTTGACCAGATCCAGCTTGAACACCTCTCTGCCGCTTCTGCCATTGCTTTCAGGGCTCTGGTTTTTTCCTTCCCTGCAACTGAGAGCTGTTTCATGAGGCTGTATGCAGACGTTCCTACAAACCCCCTAGCTCCAATTTCTGCAGTGAGGACTTTGACCTGATAGCCTTCTCTCCTCAGGCTGTTTGCCAGATCAGCATACTTTTCAGTCTTGTAGATTTGAGCTGCCTCCATTCTGTTCTCATATGGCACCGTGAGCTCGATCATGATCAGCTGCTTGGTTGACTTAGAGTGGACTACTATGTCTGGTCTCATGCCACTCTTGCTGATGATCTCTGGGTGACTCTTCCATTCTGGGAGGTCTGCAGTACACTCCCAGTCATCAGCCCCGTCCAGCAGACTCTGCCTGCATGTTTCGAGTGGCACTGTTGTTCTTGGCCATGATTTGCTGCCTCCTGCCGTGAAGAATGTTGCGGGTGCTTTTGGAGTCCTGATTTTCCCTTTTGTGGTGTTGGTACTAGCCCAGACTACTTGTACAATCTCTTTGAGCACTTGGTTGTGCCTCCATGTGTACCTTCCTTGAGCCAGGGCTACTTTACATGAGCTTAGGACATGCTCCACTGTTTGTTTTTCATGGCAGAGGGGCATGCAGGATCGTCTGTTTTCCCCCACTTCACCAGGTTTGCATTTGAGGGCAGAAGGTCATATGCAGATCTGAGAATGAAGCTGATCCTGAGAGGGGCCATGTGCCAAATGTCATTCCAAGTGAGACTTCTTTGGAGTGCATTCTCCCACGTTGTCCATTGCCCTTGCTGGCTCTGCTGGACTGCTTTTTGGAGTCTTTTTTGGTCTTCTTCTTTTCTCATCTCCTGAATCATCATGTCTCTTTTGGCTTTTCCTTTGGCCTTTGACCACCATTCTGTTTTGGTCACCCCCAGTCCTCGTCTGTTGGTCTGTGTGTGTCCTGTTATTTCTCTGATCTTGAGACTTTCTTTTGCAGAATCCATCGCCTCTTGAACTTTCCATTTTCTGCCTGTCTTCAGCTGGGGTTTGATTGCTTCTACCACCTTGTCTCCTGAGTCCTCCAGCATGCTTTGAAGTCTGATCTTCCCTGCTTTGTATTCCTCCAGGATGGATTTCAGTGGTAGTTTCAGCTTTGCTTGGCGACAGTACAGCGCTATGTCAGTCAGACAGGGTGGGACACCAAGCCATTTCCTTGTGAACTTGTTGATTTTGGCTTCCATTGCCTCCACTATGCTGGTGCAGATGTCGTATATCATCAGAGGCCATAGGAGCTTTGGTATCAGCATGAACTGCAGACACCAGACCTTGTATTTGCCAGGGAGCCCACACTGGTCAATGGTCTCCAAGCCTTCCTCCGCCATCTGCTTGGTTTCTTTTGCTCTTTGTGTGTCTTTCAGCGTATCATCATACCATCTTCCAAGGCTCTTGACTGGTTCTTCTGTGACTGTTGGAATGGCCTGGTTGGCAACACTGAAGACCACAGATCCGGCCACTTTTCCTTTCCTCAGTGAGAGACTCCGTGATTTCTTTGGCTTGAACTTCATTCTGGATGAGGCAACTATGTCGTCCAGCCTCTCCAGCACATGACGTGTCTCGTCTTCTCTGGATGAAATCACTGTAGTGTCATCCATGAAGGCCTTGAGAGGAGGCATCTTGTATCCGTCGCCAAGGTCTGTTTGTCTCGCGTTGTTTGTTGCTGCTTTCAAGATGAGTTCCATTGCCAGCACGAACAGTATTGGGGAAATTGCACAGCCCATTGCAATACCCACTTCCAAGTTGATCCAGTCTGTTGTGTACTCCTTGGTAGAGAACCGCATTGAGAAGCCATTGAAGTACTTCTTGAGCATGTCGCGGATGTTCTTTGGCACATGGTACATCTCAAGAGCCAACTGTATCATCTCATGGGGCACAGATCCATATGCGTTTGCCAGATCAAGCCACACTACGTCCAGGTCTCTCTTTTCTGTTTTTGCTTTTTGGATTGCGTCCCAGATCATTGTGGCGTGTTCTACACAGCCAGCCACGCCTGGGATGCCACCTTTCTGGACTGACACATCCAAGTACTTGTTTTCCATCAGGTACTTGGTCAGCCTTGCTGCCATGACAGAGAAGAAGATTTTCCCTTCGACGTTCAGTAGTGATATTGGCCTGAACTGGCTGATGTCACTTGAGTTTTGCTCTTTGGGGATGTACACACCATCTGCCGTCATCCACTGGCCGCTGATCTTCTGGTTTCTCCAAGCCGATCGCAGCAGCCTGTGGAGCCACTCCAGCACCTTGGGACATTTCTTGTAAAGCTGGTAAGGTATTCCGTTTGGCCCTGGTGATGATTTGGCTCTGGCTTTGTCGACCACCTTCTTGATTTCCGCCAACGTTGGAGGCTTGCCATTGAACTGTTCCTCAGGGTTGGTTGGCCACACCAGACCTTGAATGTCGAGTGGTGCTTTGCTCTGTGGGTCAGAGTATGTTTTCCTCAGATGCTGCTCAAGAACTCCTTTGTCCACACTTAGGGTCCCAGATTTTGGCTGCTCAAACAGTGTTCTGGCAAACTGGAAGGGGTCTCTGAAGAAGCGCTCTTGTGTCTTCTTCTTTTGCTCTTCCTCTTCCTCGCAGATTCCGCTTTGCTGAGGGCGCTGTGTTTTTCTTTCAGGTCTTTCCACAGTTTTTCCAAGCCTTGTTTTTCAGCTGGCAGTGCGGTCTTCATTTGCATCTTGAGGTTTTTCTTTTGGACCCTGATCTTGTCCATCTTTTCTTGGCGTCTGGATTTCTTTGGAGGTGTTTTCTCTTTGGGTAGTTTTGCTCCATAGGCGTCTCTACATGTGGCATACACAATGTCCCCATATGTGGCTAGTTTGTGTTCCAGGGTGCTTTTCCCTATCAGTGCATCGAGTCTTTGGACGATTTTTGCATCCAGTTTCTCCCAATCTTCAGTTTCGTTTGCTCGTGGCAGGTTGAGTTTCAGGCGCCTGGCATCGAGGGCCTGTGCAAATTCCTCATCCGAACCAACAGCGTGGATGTCCTTGGCACTGTGGTTTACATCATATACTGCTTTCCCTTTAGAGTTACATTTTGGTTCTATATCTGGTATATTACATCTATCTTCTCGTGTAAATACACTAGCAAAGAAGTTGTTTAAAACCTCAGCTTTGTCCTCATCCTTTGTCATAGTATTTCCATCTTGTGCCCTTAAGGGTCCTATACCTACCCTCGCCTTGGTTTTTGACTGGACGTACTTCCAAAAAGCTTTTGGATTTGATTTACATTCCCTGGACAATTTTTTCTCAAACTCCTTTTTACTTGTCCATACCTGTCTACTACATTCATTTCTTTTTTTTTTTTTTTTTTTTTTTTTAAATTTGTTTTTATTGTTATTCCACATACAAAGAGAAAGAAAAAAAAACTACACACATATATGAAGAGAACAGCAGAAAGAAATAAACAGCAACACTCATAACTAAGAGTTAGGTATACAGCAAGAAAAACAAACAAACAAACTAACATACACAAAGAGCCAAACCACACACACATGAAAAAAAAAAAAAAAAAAGAGAGAGATAGACAGTAGGAGAGAGAGAGAGAGAGATAGAGAGAGAGAGAGAGAGAGAGAGAGAGAGAGAGAGGGGGGTGTTTTCAGTATAGCATTGTCTATGTAAAAAAAAAATAAATAAAAATAAAAATAAAAAAAAACATGGTTACTTATTGACAATGCTATAAGAAGTATACATAAACCTGTATTAATCATATTGTTCTAATATTACTACCCATAATAGACGTATACATGCGTTTGATGAAAAAAGAAAAAAAAATGTATATACATAGCAAGATAAATCAGCATGCATACACAGATAATAAAGGAAAGGCAGACAAATAGACGGACAGACAGACAGACGAACAGACAAGCAAAGAAACAGGAAGACAGAATGGGTTGGGTCACAGCAAGTGAAGATGATATATGTTATTATCATAAGGTACATTATTTCTTGAGTACCACTATACAGAAATATTTCAGCAGCTTACAAGGGCCACACATGATATCCTCAGCAAAAGATTAAAAAAAATGGAAAAAGATAATACGATTAGTCTAGTAACTGTTGTTATATTATGCATCATACTTATTTATATATTAATGCTGAAAATACATGTTCCAGAGACGGTAACTAAAGCAGCTAGGTATTAGAAATCAAAGCTTCATAAGCAAGCCATCTGGCATGAAAATCCATGTGGTTCATGGTTAAGTATGAGTTATATTTTTCAATTCTATATCTATACGTCAACATTTTCAAGAAAACTGCTACATGTGGAAGACTGCCTTCTAACTTACACTTATATAGGTAATGTTTTGCTAGAAGAATAATGAAGTAAAAACAGTAATCAATTGCGATTGTTATGTCGAAACCTAAAAGTACGAGAGACTCTGTTAGGCGTATATTTTGTGCGTGAGTGCATTTCTCTTTTACTAAATCAATTAACCTACTCCAAAAATATTTGACATGAGTGCATTTCCAAAACATATGGTCAATAGAATCTTTAAATAGTCCGCAAAAACTGCATTTATCATTATCAGTAACTCCGATTTCTTTCAAAATAACATTTGTACCTAAGCACCTGTGAATTATTCTCAACTGAAACCACTTGAGTTTTACATCTGTAATCTTATGTGCATTAAAAAAGCATGAATTCCAGTCATGAGCTTGTGAAAGTTTGATGTCCCACTTATCGCAGCACGGAGCTCTCAACTGATTATCAATCAGTATATCATAATAAGTCTTTGAACCTTTATAAATGGCAAACAATATCTTATAACATAATGGAGAAGTAATACATTTGTTGTTTTCGATGGTAATGTCAAATCCTTTTATGAATTCAATTATTGCTAACTTATACCCTGTATAAGTTAGAAAATCAATGTTGACATCATATTTTTCCTTAAATTGTCCGTGGGAAAGAAACTGACCATTATCATCAAAAAAATGTGCGAGATAATAGATACGTTTGTTTTGAAGCATTTTAGACAAAATGTGTCTTTTCCCAACTTGAATACGTTTGTTGAAGCAAACTGGTTCAGCAAGTAGTTCAGCGGAATTTTTTGGCAGACATTTGTAATAAAAAAGTTTGTAAGCTTCAAGGACGTCTGCCCAGAACGGATTATATTTGGTAAATTTTGAGACAATCTCTGGACCGTGTTTACTCATATGAGGCCAATGAGGAAAATTACTGAGAAGAATACGTTTCCATTTGTGGTTTGATCTCTCAGTCCTACGGATCCAGGATAGTTTTAAGGATGTGACGAAGGTTTTTACATCAGGAAGACCAATACCTCCATTCCGTATGCTTTTATGCACTGTTTTTCGACTGATTTTTTCTGGTTTTTTATTCCACACAAACTTGTAACATATTTTCTGGCATGTTTGAAAGAAAACATCTGGTGGGTTTGGCAGAAACAGCCAAAGATGAGTCAGCTTTGAAAGGATGATGGATTTCAAAATTGCTATTCTACCTAGGGGCGTAATTTGGCGTTTTACCCATATTTTGAACAAATGATTTACGTCTGCTAGTCTTTCTGTGTAGTTTATTTCTATGCAATCTTTCAAGTCGTTTGTGAACCATATACCAAGTATTCTAAATTTTTGTGGATTCCATACAATTTCTAAGTGGTCCATGTAGTGGTTTTGACTGTTTTTTACACTTCCAAGCCAAACTGCGCTCGTTTTACTCAAATTCATGTGAAGACCTGAGACACCATCGAATCTTAAAAGAACTTCAATACAAGTTTCAAAGGATTTCTTATCCCCTGCGAGTAAAAACTCGGTGTCATCAGCATATTGAGATATTTTAAATTCAGTTTCATTCATTCTTATTCCCCGAATATCTCGATTTTCCCTTATCATAATGGCTAATATTTCGACACAGATTACGAAGAGATATGGTGAAATTGGGTCTCCTTGTCGACATCCTTTTTTAATATCGAACCAATGTGAAACCTGTCCGTTCACAATAACACAAGACTTGATATTTTTGTAGAATACGCTTATCCATCTACAAATATCTTTTTGGAAACCAAATGCTTTTAGGACTTTCGTCATAAATTCCCAATTTATCGAATCAAAGGCTTTTTCAAAGTCTACGTTTAACAACAAACCAGGCAGACCATTTTCATCTAAATAAGATATAGTGTCAAATATCAATCTTATATTGTCGCCGATGTATCTATTTCTAATAAATCCGGTCTGATCTTCATTTATGATTTTAGGCAACACAGATTTTATTCTGTTGGCAATGCAAGAGGATCCTATCTTATAAACGACATTTAACAGAGAAATAGGTCTCCAGTTTTTTATGTACTGTCTGGATTTATCACCTTTTGGTATACATGTAATGATTCCCTCTCTTTGTACACATGACAGTTCTCCTTTCTTGAAACTTGCATTTAAAGCTCTAATGACAAATACACCAATCTGTTTCCAAAAGACTTTAAAGAATTCAGTAGTGAAACCATCGGAACCGGGGCTTTTATTATTTTTCATTGTCTTTAAGACATATGTCGCTTCCTCCAATGTAATAAGACCTTCTAAGTCCGCTGCTTCTGTTTCATTTAAATGGGGGATATCGTTCACCAAATCTTTTATATCACAGTTTTCTACAGCATTTTCTGTGTATAATGTTTTATAGAAACTATATACTTCTTTCAGTTTGTCTTCTTGATTTGTTATAACATTATCTTGTTTATCAATTAGTCTAGCCATGTTTTTTACTAATGTAATGCCGTTTTTCGAGATTACAAAAATAACTACTAACTTTCTCTCCATCTGCTATCCATCTAGCGCGTGATCTTAACAAAACTCCTTCTATTCGTTTTCCTCTGATATCCGACAGTCGTTCTTTTTTCTCGTTAATGACTCTGATATCATCTTCAGTTTTCATTTCTTTTTTTTCTAACTTAATAATGTCTTGTTCTAATTGTTTGTCCTCTTCATTACTCTTTCTTTTGTTCGCAGTAGCATAAGCAATTGTTTTTGACCTTATTTTCATTAACAGAAAATCGAGAAATAAATCATCAGAAATTGAGAATTGTAATTTGTCGTCTGTTTCATTAATATTTTCTGTATTTATAGCGTATTCTTCTTTAACGTTTTCAATCAAAGTATTGATTTCATCTACATATGACTTATCTTTCAACAGAGACGAGTTAAGTTTCCAAAAAGTATTGCGCTTTATGCCTTCATTAAATTTTAGCTTTAATAACACAGCAGAGTGATCTGTTCTATAACCGGATTCAATGTCTACTTCATCAGTATAAGAAACAACTGTGTCTGATATCAAAAAGAAATCTAGCCTGGCCTGTTGAAAAGGATTAGTTCTCCTCCACGTAAAACGGCGACACTCTGGGTTTAGTTCCCGCCAAATATCATTCAGGTCTAGATTTTCGACCATGTTTTCAACAGCCTGTTTTGCGTGAGGATTATTTATATGTTTGTAATTATGATAATCTCTAGAAGGGTCAAGGACCAGATTAAAATCCCCACCTATTATAACATTTTCTATACTAAGCCCAACAATTTTTTGTTTGAGACAATTGTAAAATTCTGCGTCATCCCTATTTGGCCCATATATATTAACTAAAAGGTAATCATTCCTATGTATCTCTGCACGTATCATGAGAAAGTTTCCAGAATCATCCTTAACAATTTGCTTAACCTTAAATTCAAAGTTGTTATTAAACAGAATTGCGACTCCTCTTGCGTTGGAAGAGTAACTTGAGAAATACGCCTTATAGCCCCACTCAGACTGGATATACTGTTCCATCTTTTTTTCAAAATGAGTGTCTTGCAAGAAGTACACAGAATATTTTTTACACCTTAGATAATGGAAGACATCACGTCTCTTCTTCAAACTATTGAGGCCCTGACAGTTAATTGAGAGAATAGACACACTACTGTCCATTTCTGTTTACGAGATAGCTTTGGAGAAGACAATAACATACATGTGTAAATACATCAAACCCAAAAGAGGTCAACAGACTCATATACAACTGACAGCATAAAATGAATCCATCCAACCCGGTCAAACTAAAGAATTTATAATGGTTTTGAACAAAAAAAACACATACACCATGAACACACGGAAAACAATATCAAAATGAAAAAGCAAAAATCCATTATCACTACAATCATAATACAAAAACAAACAAACAAAAAACATATAAGATGATATTTGCTTGACCACCGCAAACGAGCAAAGGGGGCATGCACAAAGATAAAATGTAAGACCTCGTGTTGCATTATAAATGAATTGAAACATGCGTGCGCGTCAAGCGCTCACGCAGGTATCCAAGAGGCGAGGGGGCACGAAAAAAAAAAAAAAAAAAAAGAAAAAAAGGGTGGCGCGGGGAGAGGGGGAGTTAGCATGGTCACCGTGATTTACACCGTCATTACTAATGGCTCTGAACACACTTCACAGCTAAAACTGTGTGGAGAGTGCCTGGCGGTCTGGGGCAGCGGAAAACCGACCACTGTGAGTTTTTCAAAATTGTGTCATTTTAATTTTACTCTGTGCGCGTGTCACAGGGTGCACGAGCAAACGAATAATCGTTTTTTCCTTTCCCTCCCTCACTCTCTCCCCCCCCCCCCCCCATGCTATTTTTAATTGGGACAAAACAAAAACAAAAAACAAAAAAGGCAGGAGAGAGAGAGCGACAGAGAGAGAGAGAGAGAGAGAGAGGGGGGGGGGCAGGCACGGGGTGGGGGACACTATTGTGACAGGCATCACATATCACAATTGAAAAATCCAGAATTCCTTCGGAAGATGACGGTGTCCATTTTACAAATAACATCTTTCATGACGCTGGTACGTGCAGCCTCTCCCCCCCCCCCCCGCCCCCCCGGCCCCCCCCCCCCCCCCCCCCCGAAGCTCCCATCACAACACAGCTTCAATTATCTCGCTGGCAATTCCCTTCCATATAAACAAACAACAACAACAAGAAAGCATTTTCACCATTGCAAACGATGTACATCTACAGATAATCAGCATTATATTATTCTATGGGAGAAAGAGAGAGAGAAAGAGAGAGAGAGAGAGAGAGAGAGAGAGAGAGAGAGAGAGAGAGAGAAGAGCGGCGGGGGGAGGGGGGGGGGGAGAGCCAGCCAGCCAGACAAACGGGCAGGCAGACAGAGACGTAGGCATACTAGCATGTAATCAGCAGTTCAGAGAGAAAGAGACAGAGAGAAACAGACAGACAGACAGGTACAGACACATACAGAGAGAGAGAGAGAGAGAGGGGGGGGGGGGGAACAAACGTTGATATTTCACGTGTACATTCAATTTGGCAATCAACAATTCCTCAGGAAATGATCTAATTGATTCTACCCAGAAAAAGTTTCATAATATAATATTGATATTTTCTTTTTTT
>JAMYXO010003961.1:0-18618 GCA_033310375.1 Conus canariensis | reverse complement strand
CTCCATGGGCCCCCCGGGGGAAAAGGGAAATTAAAATTTACTTTCCCCACTTTTTATTCTCTTTTTCTTTCCCCCCCCCCCCCAAACCCCTTTTTTTTTCCTTTCCGAATCTTCCCGGGTCATTAATGTAAAAATGGGGGAATTTTTACTTGAATTTTTTTTTTTTTTTCCCGACGACAAATTTTCTCCCCTCTCTTTTCTCCCCTCTCTGCCCTCTCTCGTCTTTTTCCCCTCCCCTCCCTGCCCTGTCCGGGTCTGTCTGTCTTCTCTCTCTGTCTCTCCTCGATAAAAAACCCACACAAAAAACACACCCCCCACACACACACACACACACACACACACACACGGTTTTTGTGTGTTGTTGTGGTGGTGGTGTGGGGGTTTTGGGGTTGTGTTGGGGAAAATGAACCAAATCTTTTCAAACTACCCAAATTGCTTTTTTTGCTAAAAAAATTTTTTGTACCCCCTTTTCAAAAGAATCACATCCTATATCGAAAAAAAAAATTTTATGAAATCCTTCCCTCTAAAACAGGAAAAAAAAATAAAAAAAAAGCAAGCGAAACATAAAACCCCAAAAAACAACAAGAAAGTAATGCCCGAACCTAAGGAACAAACAAACAAAAACATAAAGAAAGCAAAATAAAACGGAACACCCCACGAAGAAAAAAAAACAAAAAACATTTTGAACAAACGTCACAGGGACTGACAAGGTTTGCTTTTGTTTTTTTGTGGGGCCCCAAAACATCCTTCCAGCAAAAAAAAGGACAACATGATTTTCCAAGCGGTATACGTTTTTGAACAAAAAACTGAAAGTAAAAAAAACACGGCGGGGGGGATAAAGCAAACCAAAAAAATAAAAAAAAAAGAGAGAAAGGAACAAAAGGGGTATTTATTTTGTTGACATGAACACGAATTCTACATGGCTCCAAGAAAAACAAAAACAAAAAAAAAAAAAAAAAAACAAAAAAAAAAAAAAAAAAAAAAAAAGAAAAATCAAGTTTTCCCCGAAACCTCCAAAAACCATCCAAACCCTGATTCCACCCTAAACCACGACAAGAGCAAATCTTTTTATTTTCCCCCGACATTTCATCACATTCGAAATTTTAAAAAAAAAAAAAAAAAAAAATTTACTGAGACACTCATTCTTTCTGCTTTTGGGGGCCCCGGGAAACCCCCTTCCGGGGGGTTTTGGTGTGCTTTTTTTTCCCTTTTTTGGGTTACCTTTTTGGGTGAAATGTCTGACACATGAAAAACAAAAATTGTGTATGTGAAAAAAGGGCGGCAAATTCAAAACGAACGAAACAGATGCTTTATTCAGCTTTCTCTCCTGTTCGGGGCTTCCTCCGGGCTTCTTTTTTTTTTTGTGTGTGTTGCTTTTTTTTTGTTTTTTCTTTCCTCTCCCTCTCCTCCCCCCCCCCCCCCCCCAAGAAAACGATAAGTTAAAACATTTTAAAAAATATATCAAATTTAAATGGTAACGAAAACACGACATAGGAAAAAACAACAGCAGCAACAACAAAAATGAATAGAAACACAAGAAAAAAAAATGAAGCATGCTGTTGACAAGAACACGATTTCTATTCCACTGCTCCATAAAAACAGACAGCAAACAAACAAACAAACAACAAACAAAAAAAACAGACAAACAAACACAAAAACTTATAACAGTTTCCATGCTATGCCCCTCACATGGGATCAAAAGACGTGGACGATATCCAACACACTGCACCACAAAAGACAAGATCTGTTAGTTTTCCGGACATTTCATCGCCACAAAAAAAAAAAAAAAAAAAAAATCGCCGAAAATATGGCGTTCGTCACATTGAGACTTAAAAAAAAAAAAAAAGCCAGTTCCAGTTTGTCTGTGTTTTTGTTCTGTTCTCTTTAGCGGGTTATTTGTGTGACATGTGAGTGAATGATTCGTGAATAAGAATCGCAACTTCAACCGAAACAAGTAGATTATTCAGCTTTGACATTTGTTTGGGCTGCTTCAGGCTTGCTTTTGCTTGTTAGTTTGTTCGGGCTTTGTTTTACCCTTACCCTCCCTCCTTTTCCCCAAGGAAAAGGGAAAAGTTTAAAACAAGAATTTCATTTTATTAAAAACAGAAACACACAAACAAAAAAATGAAAGAATCAAATAAAAAAAAAATATAGGAACAAAAAAATAAATGGCATGCTGTCAACAAGAACACAGTTTTTTTTTCATGGCTTCAGAGAAAACAAACAAGCCAACTTTAATAGTTTTAACGCAACATTTTCCCACATGCACAAAAGCCTTAAAAAACATTTTAACATAATGCACAACCAGAGCCAAGATCTGAGCTTTCCCCAGACATGTCATCACCACGCCATAGTCATTTCGCAGCAAACTCGTCGTTCACGCTGATAATTAGCTTACGCAGCTATTTTTCCGCTTTGTTTGCGTTTTGTTCTGTTAACGCTTTTGGAGATTACGTTGCTGAAACGAATGACAATATGAGTGGACGTGTGCGTGAGAAAAAAATCGACTAATTCAATACGAACAGGAAGAGGAAGATTTATTCAGCTTTGCCTTCGGCTTGGTGGTGGGGGTGGGGGGTGGAGGGGGTGGGGGGTGGGGGGTGGGGGGATGGCTTCAGGGCTTCGATTTAGTTTGCTTCCATCCTCCCTCCCCTCAAAAAGAAAACGGTACTTCAACGCAATATTTCGTTTTAAGGAAAGGTCAACAAAAACACAAGATAAAATGAAGCAAAAAAAAACAAAAAAAACAAAAAACAAACAGGGAATAACAGAATAAATGACAGATGCTGCCAACACAGAAAAAATTTTCGATTTCGTGCTGCAGATAAAACAAGAAAGAAAGAAAGAAAAGAAGAAAAAAGAAAGAAAGAAAAAGCTTATAAACAGTTTCAAACGCAATACCTTCCCCACACGCCATCAAAAGCCTTGCCATATCCAACATAATGCACGACGCGAGAGGCAAGGTATGATGGTTTTCCCAAACATCTCATCACCGTACCATATACATACACATTCTCACCTCAAACATTTTATTCGTCACTGACAATACCCACCAAGCCAGTTCTGGTTTATGTTTTTATAGTTTTGCATCGTTTTGCATGTGGTGAAACGTGTGACGTGTGAGGTGGATATGTGCATGACTAGGAATCGGCCAATTCAATACGAACCAGAACAAGATTTCTCCAGCTGTGACTTCTGTTTGGGGGCTGGCCTGGAGGCTTTGGTTTTAATTGTTTTTTGTTTACTTACCACCTTTTCCCCCAAAAGGAAAATGCTATCTTAAAGCTATATTTTTTTTTCTATTTAAACAGCGAAAGGTCAACGAAAACACGACAAAAGGTAAAAGAAGCAAAACGTAAACAAAAAACGAGAAAAAAAGAACAAGCGAGGCAAGCTGCTGACACGAACACACTTTCTGTTCATGGCGCCAGAGAAAACAAACAAACAAACAAACAAACAAACCTATTCTAATCTTAACGCAACATCCTCCTAAACGCTTCAAGATATTTGGCGGATACCCAACATCATCCACGATCAGAGCTAAAAACGAACGGTGTCCCGGACATTTCACCATCAGTCCATTGAAACCTCGTCGGAAACATGTCATTTGTCACTCTCTAGACAAAAGAAGTCAGCTACGTTGGTTTATGCGTTTGATCTGACGCACGTAAGAGGATGTTGCGTTTAAAACTATAGGAGGTTTGTCTGTCTGACTGTCTGTCTGCTTGTTCGTTCGTTTATTCGTTTGTTTGTTTGTTTGTTTTTCTCTGGAGCCATCGAATTTGTGTTCGTGTCAACAGCGTGCCTCATTTATTCTTTTTTTTTCTTGTTATTTATTTTTAAATGTATCTGAAATAACTCCAACAGTTAACATGGTCAAACGAATGGCAAGACAAACAACGACTCGTTTCGACCTCATAGGTCTTCTTCCGGCAAAACAAACAACACTCAAGACACCAGCCGCCGTGGCGAAGTGGTTAGCGTCGCGGACTCCCGGCTGGGAGGTCGTGGGTTCGAATCCCATCGGAGTCATGTGGGTTTTTTCTGCCCCGACCGGCTCCTACCCAGAGTTGAGTTTGCTGCGGACTCAGTTGGGAAGACTGGGACCACACAGTCGAGTTTCATCCACTTAATGGATGCGTTTCTGAAAGTGTTGCTCAAATTTCCTGACCAACACTGCAGGTGCCTGTATCTCTCGGGCCTGGTTGACGCCGGGATATATTATGAAAGGAAGCGTAGAGTACAGCCCTGTCATGTAGTCTCAGACCGAAATGGAAATCCGTAGCATCATCTTAATCATCCTCATTCTCATCGATCAGCATAAAAAAGTCTCAAATTCTGTGGCCCTTCATGCCCTGCTCTCATGGTGACCTCAATTTCGATGTCCTCTCCACATCTGTGGCCTTGGTTTGGTTCCGTCGGGGTCACCGGTATCGGCGAGTCCATGGGGGCTGTCGTTGGACGGACGTGGTGGCGCCCTCCGGAGGGAGAGCTCACTCACACCGGCTCCGCGACTAAGCAATTATTGTCGTCAGTAGGGGGCTTAGTAGGTGGTGTCCTGCGTATGTTAGATCAGAACAGGCGCCAGTGAACACCACCGAAGTGACTCGGCAGCAGTCCAGTGTCTCCTCCGGTGGGTTGCCTCTTGACGACTTGACATTGACTGCTCCCTGTGGATTGCCGGTGCCGGGGCTGCGGCGGGGCCGACCGGGCTGTGGCTGTGGACGGGTGTCGGAATGAGCGGCGTGTGTGCACTGCCTCTGAGGTGGCGCAGAGATTGGGACAGCAAAAAAAAAAAAAAAAAACAAAAAAAAAACGAAGGACGAACAATCACCTGTCTTGTCAAATTCGGCGCAAGATAGGTGTTGAAAGACGTGCGTCAAAAATGCTGATATTCAGTCTAGTGCACTACTACAAAAGGCAAGGTTGACGGTTCCTCAACCATTTCATCACCGTTTCACACAAATCTCACGGAAAACACGTCGTTCGTTACTGATAAGACACACGAAGCCTGTACTACGGGTTTTTTTTTTTTCTTTCCTGTTTTGCTTTTGTGGATTGCCTAAGGTGAAACGTGTCCATGAATAAGAATCGGCAGATACAAAACGAACGAGAACAAGATGATTTATGCACCTTTGACCTCTCTTTGGGGTTGGCCTCCAGGATGCAATGCCGTGAATAGGTTAACCTAAGATGATAAAAAAAAGAAAAAAGAACGCATTAAACACACTCAAAACACAGCAAGATGTAAATGATAGAGTCACTGTTTCTTGTTTTGTAATTTAGGCTAAACTGAGCAGTATCTGGGGAAGAAACGTTCAACGATAAACTAACACACACACACACACACACACACACACACACACACACACACACACACACACACACACACACGCATACACACACACACACACACACACACACACACACACACACACACACGCATACACACACACACACACACACACACACTCTCTCTCTCTCTCAAGGAAAATAGCCGTGATCTTTAAAAAAAACAAACAAACAAACAAACGGGTATTTGGGGTTGTCCACAATAACTTGAAATTCTTCCATTGTGACATTCCTGTCGCAGTCTGTGCAACATCTATCCTCTCAATGAGTGCTATCTATACGACATAGTTCCATTCGCATAGTGCATAACCACTGCATCGACATGCACTAAGGGCCTCAATGTATACGCTGGGTGAGGTACGCGCTAGCTGTTTTCTGACCAAATCTCCGACACATTCTCTCCTCACATGTCCACTGAATACCTTCCCAGTGGACAAGTCGTCCGATAAGCAGGTCATAGTCCGTTTATCTTCTCTAGATGTTATTTCGGGACGGACTGTTTTCGATTTCTCTCTATACCTGCATGGAAATGTATATAGAACCGATCAATGCCGCATAACACCCTTTTCTCATTGTATGGAAATGTATATAGAACCGATCAATGCCGCATAACACCCTTTTCTCAGTGCTTGGGAATGCATTTAGAACCGATCAATGATACATCATACCCTTTCCTCAGTGCATGGAAATGTATATAGAACAGATCAATACTACATAATACCTTTTTCTCACTGCATGGAAACGTATATAGAACCGATCAATGCTACATAACACCCTTTTCTCAGTGCATGGAAATGTATATAGAACCGATCAATGCTACATCATACCATTTTCCTCATTGCATGGAAATGTATATAGAACCGATCAATGCTACACAATACCCTTTTCTCATTGCATGGAAATGTATATAGAACCGATCAATGCTACATAATACCCTTTTCTCATTGCTTCTCGCGTTTCTGATTTTTGGTTTTACTTGGAGTGAAAACGGTTGCAGAGGTGTGTGTGTGTGTGTTGTGTGTGTGTGTGTGTGTGTGTGTGTGTGTGTGTGTGTAGTGTGTGTGTGTATGTGTGTGTGTGTGTGTGTGTGTGTGTGTGTGTGTGTGTGTGTGTGTGTGTGTAGTGTGTGTGTGTGTGTGTGTTGTGTGTGTGTGTGTGTGTGTGTGTGCGTGGGTGCGTGAGTGCGTGCGCGCGCGTGTGTGTGTGCTGCGCGTGCGTGTGTGTTTGCGTGAGAGAGAGAGAGAAGAGAGAGAGAGAGAGAGAGAGAGAGAGAGAGAGAAGAGAGAGAGAGAGAGAGAAATACATGGAAATGTATATAGAACCGATCAATGCTACACAATACCCTTTTCATGTGTATATATTTGCGCGCGTGTGTGTGTGCTGCGCGTGCGTGTGTGTTTGCGTGAGAGAGAAGAGAGAGAGAGAGAGAGAGAGAGAGAGAGAGGAGAGAGAGAGAGAGAGAGAGAGAGAATACATGGAAATGTATATAGAACCGATCAATGCTACACAATACCCTTTTCATGTGTATATATTTGCGCGCGCGCGCGCGCGCGCGCGTGTGTGTGTGTGTGTGTGTGTGTGAATGAACCTATCTGTCTATCTATCTCACTTGCTTTTTTGCTCATGATATTGTATGTCCTTCTAAAGAAGTCACATCCTATATGGAATAAAATAATGATGTATCCTTCTTCTCTCTGAACAGGAGAAAAAAATCACTAACAAACAAGCGAAACATGAAAGCCAAAATAAACAACAAGAAAGTAATGTCCCGAACCTAAGGAACAAACAAACAAGCAACATAAAAGAAAGCAAAATAAATCTGAACACACACGAAGAAAAAAAAAAAAAGAACATTATGAACAAACGTCACTAGGGACTGACAAGGTTTTGCGTTTGTTTTATTGTGTGTCTAACATCCTTCCAGCTGAAAAAAGGACAACATGACTTCCAAGCGGTATACTGTTTTGAACTAAACACTGAAAGGTCAACAAGAACACGGCGTGAGGGATAGAAGCAAACCATAAATAAATAATTAAAAAAAGGGAGAAAGGAACAAAAGGAGGTATGATGTTGTTGACATGAACACGAATTCTATTCATGGCTCCAGAGAAAAACAAAAAACAAAAAACAAACAAACAAACAAACAAAAAAAACGAAAAAAAGAAAAAAGAAAAATCAGAGTTTTCACGAAGCCTCCTACACGCATCCAAAGCATGATATCCACCATAGCGCACGACAAGAGGCAATATTTGTTGATTCCCCAGACATTGTATCACCATTCAATTTAAAAAAAGAAAAAAAAAAAAGAAAAAAAAAATTCACTGCAGACACGTCATTCTTACTGCTTGGATCCACGAAGCTCACTTCCGGATTGTTTGTGTTGTGCTTTATTTCGCTTTTGTCGGTTACCTTTGGTGAAATGTCTGACACATGAAAAACAAAAATTGTGTATGTGAATAAGAGGCGGCAAATTCAAAACGAACGAGAACTAGATGCTTTATTCAGCTTTCTCTCCTGTTCGGGGCTGTCCTCCAGGCTTCGTTTTTTTTGTGTGTGTTGCTTTGTTTGTTTTTTCTTTCCTCTCCTCTCCCTCCCCCCCCCCCCCCCCCCAAGAAAACGATAAGTTAAAACATTTTAAAAAATATATCAAATTATAAATGGTAAACGAAAACACGACATAGGAGAAAAACAACAGCAGCAACAACAAAAATGAATAGAAACACAAGAATAAAATGAAGCATGCTGTTGACAAGAACACGATTTCTATTCCACTGCTCCATAAAAACAGACAGACAAACAAACAAACAAACAGACAAACAAACAAACAGACAAACAAACAAAAACTTATAACAGTTTCCATGCTATGCCCTCTCACATGGGATCAAATGACGTGGACGATATCCAACACACTGCACCACAAAAGGCAAGATCTGGTAGTTTCCCGGACATTTCATCCCCATTCAAAAAAAAAAAAAAAACAAAAAAAAAAAAAAAAAAAAAAAAACGCCGAAAATATGGCGTTCGTCAGCATTGAGACTTAAAAAAAAAAAAAAGGCCAGTTCCAGTTTGTCTGTGTTTTTGTTCTGTTCTGCTTTAGCGGGTTACTGTGTGACATGTGAGTGAATGTATTCGTGAATAAGAATCGGCAACTTCAACGCGAACAAGTAGATTTATTCAGCTTTGACATTTGTTTGGGGCTGGCTTTAAGGCATTGCTTTTGCTTGTTAGTTTGTTCGTGCGTGTTCTTACCTCTTACCCTCCCATCCTTTTCCCCTAAGGAAAATGGAGTTTCAAAACAAGAATTTCATTTATATTAAAAACAGAAACACGACAAACAAAAAATGAAAGAAACAAATAAAAAAAAATATAGGAACGAAAAATAAATGAGGCATGCTGTCAACAAGAACACAGTTTTTATTTCATGGCTTCAGAGAAAACAAACAAGCCAGACTTTTAATAGTTTTAACGCAACATTTTCCCACATGCATCAAAAGCCTTAAAAACATTTTAACATAATGCACAACCAGAGCCAAGATCTGACGCTTTTCCCCAGACATGTCATCACCACGCCATAGTCATTTCGCAGCAAACTCGTCGTTCATCGCTGATAATTACGCTTACGCAGCTAGTTTTCCGCTTTGTTTGTGTGTTTGTTCTGTTAACGCTTTTGGAGATTGCCGTTGCTGAAACGAATGACAATATGAGTGGACGTGTGCGTGAGCAAAAATCGACTAATTCAATACGAACAGGAAGAGGAAGATTTATTCAGCTTTGCCTTCGGCTTGGTGGTGGGGTGGGGGGTGGAGGGGGGGTGGGGGGTGGGGGGTGGGGGGGGGATGGCTTCAGGGCTTCGATTTAGTTTGCTTCCATCCTCCCTCCCCTCAAAAAGAAAACGGTACTTCAACGCAATATTTCGTTTTAAGGAAAGGTCAACGAAAACACAAGATAAAATGAAGCAAAAAAAAAAAAAAATAAAATAAACAAACAAACAAAAACAAAACAAACCCAAACGAAACAAACAGGAATAACAGAATAAATGACAGATGCTGCCAACACAGAAAAAATTTCGATTTCCTGGCTGCAGATAAAACAAGGAAAGAAAGAAAGAAAGAAAGAAAGAAAGCAAGAAAGAAAAAGCTTATAACAGTTTCAACGCAATACCTTCCCCACACGCCATCAAAAGCCTTGCCATATCCAACATAATGCACGACACGAGAGGCAAGGTATGATGGTTTTCCCCAAACATCTCATCACCGTACCATATACATACACATTCTCACCTCAAACATTTTATTCGTCACTGACTATACCCACGAAGCCAGTTCTGGTTTATGTTTTTATAGTTTTGCATCGTTTTGCATGTGGTGAAACGTGTGACGTGTGAGTGGATATGTGCATGACTAGGAATCGGCCAATTCAACACGAACCAGAACAAGATTTCTTCAGCTGTGACTTCTGTTTGGGGCTGGCCTGGAGGCTTTGGTTTTGATTGTTTTTTGTTTACTTACCACCTTTTCCCCCAAAAGGAAAATGCTATCTTAAAGCTATATTTTTTTTTCTATTAAACAGCGAAAGGTCAACGAAAACACGACAAAAGGTAAAAGAAGCAAAACGTAAATAAAAACGAGAAAAAAGAACAAGCGAGGCAAGCTGCTGACACGAACACACCTTCTGTTCATGGCGCCAGAGAAAACAAACAAACAAACAAACAAACCTATTCTAATCTTAACGCAACATCCTCCTAAACGCTTCAAGATATTTGGCGGATACCCAACATCATCCACGATCAGAGCTAAAAACGAACGGTGTCCCGGACATTTCATCATCAGTCCATAGAAACCTCGTCGGAAACATGTCATTTGTCACTCTCTAGACAAAAGAAGTCAGCTACGTTGGTTTATGCGTTTGATCTGACGCACGTAAGAGGATGTTGCGTTAAAACTATAGGAGGTTTGTTTGTCTGACTGTCTGTCTGCTTGTTCGTTCGTTTGTTCGTTTGTTTGTTTGTTTGTTTTTCTCTGGAGCCATCGAATTTGTGTTCGTGTCAACAGCGTGCCTCATTTATTCTTTTTTTTATTCTTGTTATTTATTTTTAAATGTATCTGAAATAACTCCAACAGTTAACATGGTCAAACGAATGGCAAGACAAACAATGACTCGTTTCGACCTCATAGGTCTTCTTCCGGCAAAACAAACAACACTCAAGACACCAGCCGCCGTGGCGAAGTGGTTAGCGTCGCGGACTCCCGGCTGGGAGGTCGTGGGTTCGAATCCCATCAGAGTCATGTGGGTTTTTCTGCCCCGACCGGCTCCTACCCAGAGTTGAGTTTGCTGCGGACTCAGTTGGGAAGACTGGGACCACACAGTCGAGTTTCATCCACTTAATGGATGCGTTTCTGAGAGTGTTGCTCAAATTTCCTGACCAACACTGCAGGTGCCTGTATCTCTCGGGCCTGGTTGACGCCGGGATATATTATGAAAGGAAGCGTAGAGTACAGCCCTGTCATGTAGTCTCAGACCGAAATGGAAATCCGTAGCATCATCTTAATCATCCTCATTCTCATCGATCAGCATAAAAAAAGTCTCAAATCCTGTGGCCCTTCATGCCCTGCTCTCATGGTGACCTCAATTTCGATGTCCTCTCCACATCTGTGGCCTTGGTTTGGTTCCGTCGGGGTCACCGGTATCGGCGAGTCCATGGGGGCTGTCGTTGGACGGACGTGGTGGCGCCCTCCGGAGGGAGAGCTCAGTCACACCGGCTCCGCGACTAAGCAATTATTGTCGTCAGTAGGGGGCTTAGTAGGTGGTGTCCTGCGTATGTTAGATCAGAACAGGCGCCAGTGAACACCACCGAAGTGACTCGGCAGCAGTCCAGTGTCTCCTCCGGTGGGTTGCCTCTTGACGACTTGACATTGACTGCTCCCTGTGGATTGCCGGTGCCGGGGCTGCGGCGGGGCCGACCGGGCTGTGGCTGTGGACGGGGTGTCGGAATGAGCGGCGTGTGTGCACTGCCTCTGAGGTGGCGCAGAGATTGGTACAGCAAAAAAAAAAAAAAAAAAAAAAAAAAAAAACGAAGGACGAACAATCACCTGTCTTGTCAAATTCGGCGCAAGATAGGTGTTGAAAGACGTGCGTCAAAAATGCTGATATTCAGTCTAGTGCACTACTACAAAAGGCAAGGTTGACGGTTCCTCAACCATTTCATCACCGTTTCACACAAATCTCACGGAAAACATGTCGTTCGTTACTGATGAGACACACGAAGCCTGTACTACGGGTTTTTTTTTTTCTTTCCTGTTTTGCTTTTGTGGATTGCCTAAGGTGAAACGTGTCCATGAATAAGAATCGGCAGATACAAAACGAACGAGAACAAGATGATTTATGCACCTTTGACCTCTCTTTGGGGTTGGCCTCCAGGATGCAATGCCGTGAATATGTTAACCTAAGATGATAAAAACAGAAAAAAGAACGCATTAAACACACTCAAACACAGCAAGATGTAAATGATAGAGTCACTGTTTCTTGTTTTGTAATTTAGGCTAAACTGAGCAGTATCTAGGGAAGAAACGTTCAACGATAAACTAAACACACACACACACACACACACACACACACACACACACACACGCACACACACACACACACACACACACACGCATACACACACACACACACACACACACACACACACACACACACACACACTCTCTCTCTCTCTCTCTCTCTCTCTCTCTCTCTCTCTCTCTCTCTCTCAAGGAAAATAGCCGTGATCTTTAAAAAAAAACAAACAAACAAACAAACGGGTATTTGGGGCTGTCCACAATAACTTGAAATTCTTCCATTGTGACATTCCTGTCGCAGTCTGTGCAACATCTATCCTCTCAATGAGTGCTATCTATACGACATAGTTCCATTCGCATAGTGCATAACCACTGCATCGACATGCACTAAGGGCCTCAATGTATACGCTGGGTGAGGTACGCGCTAGCTGTTTTCTGACCAAATCTCCGACACATTCTCTCCTCAAATGTCCACTGAATACCTTCCCAGTGGACAAGTCGTCCGATAAGCAGGTTATAGTCCGTTTATCTTCTCTAGATGTTATTTCGGGACGGACTGTTTTCGATTTCCCTCTATACCTGCATGGAAATGTATATAGAACCGATCAATGCCGCATAACACCCTTTTCTCATTGTATGGAAATGTATATAGAACCGATCAATGCCGCATAACACCCTTTTCTCAGTGCTTGGGAATGCATTTAGAACCGATCAATGATACATCATACCCTTTCCTCAGTGCATGGAAATGTATATAGAACAGATCAATACTACATAATACCTTTTTCTCACTGCATGGAAACGTATATAGAACCGATCAATGCTACATAACACCCTTTTCTCAGTGCATGGAAATGTATATAGAACCGATCAATGCTACATCATACCATTTTCCTCATTGCATGGAAATGTATATAGAACCGATCAATGCTACACAATACCCTTTTCTCATTGCATGGAAATGTATATAGAACCGATCAATGCTACATAATACCCTTTTCTCATTGCTTCTCGCGTTTCTGATTTTTGGTTTTACTTGGAGTGAAAACGGTTGCAGAGGTGTGTGTGTGTGTGTGTGTGTGTGTGTGTGTGTGTGTGTGTGTGTGTGTGTGTGTGTGTGTGTGTGTGTGTGTGTGTGTGTGTGTGTGTGTGTGTGTGTGTGTGTGTGTGTGTGTGTGTGTGTGTGTGTGTGTGTGTGTGTGTGTGTGTGTCGTGGGTGCGTGAGTGCGTGCGCGCGCGTGTGTGTGTGCTGCGCGTGCGTGTGTGTTTGCGTGAGAGAGAGAGAGAGAGAGAGGAGAGAGAGAGAGAGAGAGAGAGAGAGGAGAGAGAGAGAATACATGGAAATGTATATCGAACCGATCAATGCTACACAATACCCTTTTCATGTGTATATATTTGCGCGCGTGTGTGTGTTTGTATGGTGTGTGTGTGTGGTGGTGTATGTGTGCTGTGTGCGTGTGTGGTGGGTGTGTGTGTGTGTTGTGTGTGAATGAACCTATCGGTCTATCTATCTCACTTGCTTTTTTGCTCATGATATTGTATGTCCTTCTAAAGAAGTCACATCCTATATGGAATAAAATAATGATGTATCCTTCTTCTCTCTGAACAGGAGAAAAAAATCACTAACAAACAAGCGAAACATGAAAGCCAAAATAAACAACAAGAAAGTAATGTCCCGAACCTAAGGAACAAACAAACAAGCAACATAAAAGAAAGCAAAATAAATCTGAACACACACGAAGAAAAAAATAAAGAACATTATGAACAAACGTCACTAGGGACTGACAAGGTTTTGCGTTTGTTTTATTGTGTGTCTAACATCCTTCCAGCTGAAAAAAGGACAACATGACTTCCAAGCGGTATACTGTTTTGAACTAAACACTGAAAGGTCAACAAGAACACGGCGTGAGGGATAGAAGCAAACCATAAATAAATAATTAAAAAAGGGAGAAAGGAACAAAAGGAGGTATGATGTTGTTGACATGAACACGAATTCTATTCATGGCTCCAGAGAAAAACAAAAAAAACAACAAAAAACAAACAAACAAACAAACAAACAAAAAAAACGAAAAAAAGAAAAAAGAAAAATCAGAGTTTTCACGAAGCCTCCTACACGCATCCAAAGCATGATATCCACCATAGCGCACGACAAGAGGCAATATTTGTTGATTCCCCAGACATTTTATCACCATTCAATTTAAAAAAAAAAAAAAAAAAAGAAAAAAAAAAATTCACTGCAGACACGTCATTCTTACTGCTTGGATCCACGAAGCCACTTCCGGATTGTTTGTGTTGTGCTTTGTTTCGCTTTTGTCGGTTACCTTTGGTGAAATGTCTGACACATGAAAAACAAAAATTGTGTATGTGAATAAGAGGCGGCAAATTCAAAACGAACGAGAACGAGATGCTTTATTCAGCTTTCTCTCCTGTTCGGGGCTGTCCTCCAGGCTTCGTTTTTTTGTGTGTGTTGCTTTGTTTGTTTTTTCTTCTCCTCCCCTCTCCTCCCCCCCCCCCCCCCCCCAAGAAAACGATAAGTTAAAACATTTTAAAAAATATATCAAATTATAAATGGTAAACGAAAACACGACATAGAGAGAAAAACAACAGCAGCAAACAACAAAAATGAATAGAAACACAAGAATAAAATGAAGCATGCTGTTGACAAGAACACGATTTCTATTCCACTGCTCCATAAAAACAGACAGACAAACAAACAAACAAACAAACAGACAAACAAACAAACAGACAAACAAACACAAAAACTTATAACAGTTTCCATGCTATGCCCTCTCACATGGGATCAAAAGACGTGGACGATATCCAACACACTGCACCACAAAAGGCAAGATCTGTTAGTTTTCCGGACATTTCATCCCCATTCAAAAAAAAAAAAAAAAAAAAAAAATCGCCGAAAATATGGCGTTCGTCAGCATTGAGACTTTAAAAAAAAAAAAGCCAGTTCCAGTTTGTCTGTGTTTTTGTTCTGTTCTGCTTTAGCGGGTTACTGTGTGACATGTGAGTGAATGTATTCGTGAATAAGAATCGGCAAATTCCACGCGAACAAGTAGATTTATTCAGCTTTGACATTTGTTTGGGGCTGGCTTCAAGGCATTGCTTTTGCTTGTTTGTTTGTTTCGTGCGTGTTCTTACCTCTTACCCTCCCATCCTTTTCCCCTAAGGAAAATGGAGTTTCAAAACAAGAATTTCATTTATATTAAAAACAGAAACACGACAAAAAAAAAAAAAAAAGAAAGAAACAAACAAACAAAAAAAAAAGGAACGAAAAATAAATGAGGCATGCTGTCAACAAGAACACAAGTTTTTATTTCATGGCTTCAGAGAAAACAAACAAGCCAGACTTTTAATAGTTTTAACGCAACATTTTCCCACATGCATCAAAAGCCTTAAAAATATTTTAACATAATGCACAACCAGAGCCAAGATCTGACGCTTTTCCCCAGACATGTCATCACCACTCCATACGTCATTTCGCAGCAAACTCGTCGTTCATCGCTGATAATTACGCTTACGCAGCTAGTTTTCCGCTTTGTTTGTGTGTTTGTTCTGTTAACGCTTTTGGAGATTACCGTTGCTGAAACGAATGACAATATGAGTGGACGTGTGCGTGAGCAAAAATCGACTAATTCAATACGAACAGGAAGAGGAAGATTTATTCAGCTTTGCCTTCGGCTTGGTGGTGGGGGGGGGGGGGGGGGGGGGGGGGGGGGGGGGGGGGGGGGGGGGGTGGGGGTGGAGGGGGGATGGCTTCAGGGCTTCGATTTAGTTTGCTTCCATCCTCCCTCCCCTCAAAAAGAAAACGGTACTTCAACGCAATATTTCGTTTTAAGGAAAGGTCAACGAAAACACAAGATAAAATGAAGCAAAAAAAAAAAAAAACAAAAACAAAAAACAAACAGAATAACAGAATAAATGACAGATGCTGCCAACACAGAAAAAAT
The DNA here is from genome assembly GCA_033310375.1 of Conus canariensis. Lineage (NCBI taxonomy): Eukaryota > Metazoa > Mollusca > Gastropoda > Neogastropoda > Conidae > Conus > Conus canariensis. Next base: position 2,747 of record JAMYXO010003961.1, on the reverse strand, counting down.
TTCGATTTCGTGGCTGCAGATAAAACAAGGAAAGAAAGAAAGAAAGAAAAAGAAAAGAAAAAGCTTATAACAGTTTCAACGCAATACCTTCCCCACACGCATCAAAAGCCTTGCCATATCCAACATAATGCACGACACGAGAGGCAAGGTATGATGGTTTTCCCCAAACATCTCATCACCGTACCATATACATACACATTCTCACCTAAAACATTTTATTCGTCACTGACAATACCCACGAAGCCAGTTCTGGTTTATGTTTTTATAGTTTTGCATCGTTTTGCATGTGGTGAAACGTGTGACGTGTGAGTGGATATGTGCATGACTAGGAATCGGCCAATTCAACACGAACCAGAACAAGATTTCTTCAGCTGTGACTTCTGTTTGGGGCTGGCCTGGAGGCTTTGGTTTTAATTGTTTTTTGTTTACTTACCACCTTTCCCCCAAAAGGAAAATGCTATCTTAAAGCTATATTTTTTTTTCTATTAAACAGCGAAAGGTCAACGAAAATACGACAAAAGGTAAAAGAAGCAAAACGTAAATAAAAACGAGAAAAAAGAACAAGCGAGGCAAGCTGCTGACACGAACACACTTTCTGTTCATGGCGCCAGAGAAAACAAACAAACAAACAAACAAACAAACCTATTCTAATCTTAACGCAACATCCTCCTAAACGCTTCAAGATATTTGGCGGATACCAACATCATCCACGATCAGAGCTAAAAACGAACGGTGTCCCGGACATTTCACCATCAGTCCATTGAAACCTCGTCGGAAACATGTCATTTGTCACTCTCTAGACAAAAGAAGTCAGCTACGTTGGTTTATGCGTTTGATCTGATGCACGTATGAGGATGTTGCGTTAAAACTATAGGAGGTTTGTCTGACTGTCTGTCTGCTTGTTCGTTCGTTTGTTTGTTTGTTTGTTTGTTTCTTTGTTTTTCTCTGGAGCCATCGAATTTGTGTTCGTGTCAACAGCATGCCTCATTTATTCTTTTTTTTATTCTTATTTATTTTTAAATGTATTTGAAATAACTCCGACAGTTAACATGGTCAAACGAATGGCAAGACAAACAACGACTCGTTTCGACCTCATAGGTCTTCTTCCGGCAAAGACAAACAACGCTCTGGACAAGAAAACGAAGAACGAACAATCACCTGTCTTGTCAAATTCGGCGCAAGATAGGTGTTGAAGGACGTGCGTCAAAAATGCTGATATTCAGTCTAGTGCACTACTACAAAGGCAAGGTTGACGGTTCCTCAACCATTTCATCACCGTTTCACACAAATCTCACGGAAAACATGTCGTTCGTTACTGATGAGACACACGAAGCCTGTACTGCGTTTTTTTTTTTTTTTTCTTTCCTGTTTTGCTTTTGTGGATTGCCTAAGGTGAAACGTGTCCATGAATAAGAATCGGCAGATACAAAACGAACGAGAACAAGATGATTTATGCACCTTTGACCTCTCTTTGGGGTTGGCCTCCAGGATGCAATGCCGTGAATAGGTTAACCTAAGATGATAAAAAAAAGAAAAAAGAACGCATTTAAACACACTCAAACACAGCAAGATGTAAATGATAGAGTCACTGTTTCTTGTTTGGTAATTTAGGCTAAACTGAGCAGTATCTGGGGAAGAAACGTTCAACGATAAACTAACACACACACACACACACACACACACACACACACACACACACACACACACACACACACACACACTCACACACACACACACACACTCTCTCTCTCTCTCTCTCTCTCTCTCTCTCTCTCTCTCTCTCTCTCTCCCCTCTCTCTCTCTCTCTCACGGAAAATAGCCGTGATCTTTAAAAAAAACCCCAAACAAACGGGTATTTGGGGTTGTCCACAATAACTTGAAATTCTTCCATTGTGACATTCCTGTCGCAGTCTGTGCAACATCTATCCTCTCAATGAGTGCTATCTATACGACATAGTTCCATTCGCATAGTGCATAACCACTGCATCGACATGTACTAAGGGCCTCAATGTGTACGCTGGGTGAGGTACGCGCTAGCTGTTTTCTGACCAAATCTCCGACACATTCTCTCCTCAGATGTCAACTGAATACCTTCCCAGTGGACAAGTCGTCCGATAAGCAGGTCATAGTCCGTTTATCTTCTCTATATGTTATTTCGGGACGGACTGTTTTCGATTTCCCTCTTATACCTGCATGGAAGTGTATATAGAACCGATCAATGCCGCATAACACCCTTTTCTCAGTGCATGGGAATGTATTTAGAACCGATCAATGATACATCATACCCTTTTTCTCAGTGCATGGAAATGTATACAGAACAGATCAATACTACATAATACCTTTTTCTCAGTGCATGGAAACGTATATAGAACCGATCAATGCTACACAATCGCCTTTTCTCATTGCATGGAAACGTATATAGAACCGATCACTGTTGCACAATACCCTTTTCTCATTGCATGGAAATGTATATAGAACCGATCAATGCTACACAATACCCTTTTCTCATTGCATGGAAATGTATATAGAACCGATCAATGCTACACAATACCTTTTTCTCAGTGCATGGAAATGTATATAGAACCGACCAATGCTACATCATACCATTTTCCTCAGTGCATGGAAATGTATATAGAACCGATAAATGCTACACAATACCCTTTTCTCATTGCATGGAAATGTATATAGAACCGATCAATGCTACAGAATATCCTTTTCTCATTGCTTCTCGCGTTTCTGATTTTTGG
>JAMYXO010003960.1:0-17500 GCA_033310375.1 Conus canariensis | reverse complement strand
GGGCGCTTTAAAGGAATTCTTTTCTTCATGTTGCGATGTTGGAAATAGGCACACGATCTGACTAAAAACTGCTGTCAAATTATCATCGGTGTGAGAAACATTATTCCTTTTAACTATACTACTGGGAGCAAAATGACGACTTCTTCTTCGTTAAGTGATGGATGTGGCAATCTGGTACAGATGATGGACTGGCGTTTTAGTCAGATGATGCAAATGATGAATTTACACTCCCGTAACCTCAGTAATATGCTTAGCCACAATCTCCAACAATTCAACAGTGCAATAGGAAAACTCAACACTGACATTAATTCACTGAAGCATGCATCTGAGAGAAATAGATTGGAGATTAATACTGCAATAGAAGATATTGCAATTGTGAACGAGAATTTTGAACTGATTGGTCAAAGACTGGACAGATTGGAGGAACAGGTCCATCAAAATGAAGTAGACCTGAAGAGCCGCAATTTGAGATTTACAGGAATACCAGAAGGAGGTATGTACACATTTCCAACCACTGATGTCATTATTGATGTTCTGAACCAGTATTCGTATGGAAGAAATTGGAGTCACAATGATATTGACCGGGCATTCAGAGCGGGGGAATGGAATGACGCAGCAGACAGACCAAGACCAATAGTTGTGCAGATGCACAGGTGGTCAGATAAACTGGACATTCTGCAAGACCAAGAGCTGAGGGAATCGCTACGTAGAGACAACATCAGGATTTCTGCAGAACTCACCACCAGACAAAGAGAAATGGTAGACTTCCATACCAAACAAGGAAAGAGGGCATATTACTGGAAGGGCAAACTGCAGGTGGAAGAACACTCTCAAAGGTTGGGCCCCAAAGACTTCCCTGATCTTCGCTATGGGCAAAGAAACCCTGATTTTCAACAAGGAAACGGCCAGGAATACCACGACGCAAGGGCTTCAGCTGAGAACCAGAGACACTACAGTGACTTCAGCAGAGATATGAATGATAGAAGATCAAGTCGTGTTTTGAAAAGAACTGAAGAACAACATGTAGTGCCTGGACACATGAGTTACAGCCAAGCAGTCAAAAACGGTCGAACATCATATAATGTTTCAAAGAACAAAGAAAGAACATTGAGAAACTCTTCGAGCTCGAAAAGACTCCCAATGAATGAGTATTTTTCTTATGAAAGGCATGATAATCAGAGTTCTCCTTTTCATCAGCACGCTTCAAGAGCGGAACACCGAAGAATTGTCAAAATGAGAAGGAAAAAACAGTTTCATTCAAGACAGTCAGTATCGTCTGATGATGAAAGAAGTGGAAAAATAGATACATGGGACACTGGTACTACAGCAAATATTACAAACAAAACAAAATATGATATGGATAGAAGACATAATACAAGTAAAACAAGGATTCCAGTTAGAAACAACAAACAAGGACGAGATGAAAGGAATCAGCCTTCCTGTAATGATCAGCAAACAGACACTGTGATGGTTGCAAACCTGTCCTTAAACTGCAATGAAGATTATGATCCAGAGGAGGAGCAGCGTGATCTGGCTGCTGCTAATATATTACAAGACTACAGGAAAACACCTCAGTGTGCGGATGATAACCAGGAGTCAACCCTGAAGGGAAAAGAGGCAGGACTGCCAGATGAAGACAGCGACATCTCAAAAGGAGGAAACGAAGCTGCAGAAACCATGGGACCAGATCACCAGTCTGACATTCTGCCCAGTCGGTCAGTTCCAGATTTAACTAGAAATGATTTCGGCATGTGTGACAACGGAGCTGGAGATCAACTTCTGCGGGCCGTCGCTGAAGGTCGGATCGAGGCAGGGGGCAGAGATTCCCCTAAGAATGGTACAGAAAGACTTTCTCGTCCTAAAACACAAGCAAATGCAAAGGAGCGGAAGTTAGCCAGGGTGGTAACACGAGCGGGAAGTACCAAACGACGATCAGTTAGCCAAGGCAGCCAGGGTAGCATCAGGGAGGCGTTTAAGAGGGCCAGGTCTGGTTGTGGGTCACAATGCAGTGACAAACGCACACAGAGACAGGCTCCCTCTCCTGAATGTCAGTTAGAAGACAAATGACAAGCAGGCCGGGCATCATGCTATCCAAGTGGGTGCATGAAAGGGGCAAGGGGTACAATAGGTACTTTTTCTGAACAGGACAAATGCCCAGAAAACAGCTATTTGTGTAACAGTTCAAATGTGTTTTCTGCTCAACACATGTCTAGATCCGTCAGCTTTTTGAATTATAACGTGCGTGGATTGTATGAAAAGTTACATGATCAAGAATTTGTTAACTTTGAAACTACCCACGATTTCATTACGTTTACCGAAACTTTTATTTCATCAGATTTGGATTCAATTGTTTTTTCAGATTATGATTCTTTTATTTCCAAAGCTCAGAAACTGTCAAAGCAGGGAGATATTCTGGAGGAATTTTGGTTTGTGTCAAAAAGTGTTTTTCTAAATTCATTTCCCAAATACAAGTTAAAAATGATGATGTAGTTGTGTTAAAAATATCAAAAGAACTATTTGGTTGTGATTATGATGCTATGTTCATTTCAACCTATATTCGACCATATGATTCCAGTTACTGGAGAAACAATGCTGATGGATATGGTATAGAGGTACTTGATGAATGTATTATGTATTTGTATGAGAAATTTGACGATTTTAGGTTTAGGTTTATAGGGACAATTGCCTTTAGCAATTATAGCCAGAACTGGCTTTACGTGTCCTTTCTGTATGTTATCTGGTCTTTATACGGTCAGGTCTTTAACTCGCTCAAGTCTTTATTTATCGTAGTCAAAATGGTCTTCAATAATACACTATCATCGATAGAGCTTTTGAAGAAGTTAGTATTTTGTGCACGTTTAATGTTAGGGGTTAATTTATTCCAAAGATTTGTTACTCTGTTACTAAAAGAAAATTTCCTTATGTTAGTGCGACAATATTCATGATAAATTTTATCCACACTATTTCTGGTAATATCAACTCTTGATGCAGTAAAAATTTTGAAATAGGAATATTGTCAACACAATTAAATATTTTATAGACTTGGATCAAATCGCCCCTCACTCGTCTTGTTTTTAGAGTAGGCAGTCCAAGAGCTTTTAACCTACCTTCATAGGGAAGATTTTGTATATTCTTTACAAGCTTTGTTGCTCTTCTTTGTACTCTTTCCAGAGCAGCAGACTGCCTCTTTAATCGAGGATACCAAATTGTATTGCCATATTCCAAATGTGGTCTAACGAAAGCCTTGTATAGTTTTGTAAAAATATCTTTATCTATGTGAATAAAAGTACGTTTAATTATACCAATCATTTTATTAGCTTTATTTTTAGAGTTTTGAATATGCTTATCGAATACCAGGCCAGAATCAAAAGTGACACCAAGATCTTTTTCATAATCACATGTCGAAATATCTGCACGCTCACCAGTATTACTGTTTAGCATTGTATATTGGTATCTTGGGTTCATACGTCCAACATGTAACACGTTGCACTTGTCCGCATTAAAATGCAAATTCCATGTGGTAGACCATTTGGACAAATTATCAATATCATTTTGTAATGTATTATGATTATAAGTTGTATTATAAATTTTTGTATCGTCAGCGAATATTTTGCAAATACTTTCCACCGAGTTTGGCAAATCATTTATAAATATTGTATTTTCTTATTCTGTTATGTGGGGATTTAAATGCTCGCACCGATGATAGAAATTTTGATTACATTGACGACATTTTTGAGCAGACGGGTCAGCAGTGCTGCAACCGACATAAATACTTTTGCCAGAAAGTCTGATGATATGGAAATGAATCTCTTTGGGACTCAGCTAGTTGAATTGTGCAAAATTGCAGACTGTTTTATTGTAAACGGTTCCTCAAAATGGAATTGTGACTCTGGTTGTACTTACGTGTCAGAAAAAGGGTCAAGCGTGATAGATTACTTTTTGATGTCATGTAATTTCCCCTCTCATCTCTCAGACATACGATTAATTGTAAAAGAGTTGATCGACTCAGATCACCTACCCGTACAACTAACATTGTACACAAAGGTCATGAATGAGGAAACTATGCAGAATGCTAATTGCCTTAAAGACAGTAGTAGAGAAAAAATAGTGTGGAATGTGGACAACGAAAAAGAATATAAAGATTGTCTTAAAGACTACGAAGGTATAACTATGTTAAAGGAAGCAATGGAACAGATTGATGAAGATGTTGATTCAGCAATGGATTTGTTTACGCAATATCTGCTTAGAGCTGCTCAGTGTATGCAGAAAACAGTGTCTACTAAGAAGCATTCTCAGAGATCTGAATGGTTTGATGAGGAGTGCAAAAAGGTTAAACAGGAATGTAAAAGACGCTTACAAGTACTCCGAAAATTCAAACGGATGGGAAAATGTAAATGCCATGACGGAAAATTGACGTTACAGACAAAATTAAGAAAATCTAACCAAAAATGTATATGTAAAGACATGAGATTGTCCTGTGCTGAAAGCAGAAAAATATACAGGAAACTACTGACATGTAATAAACGAGGTTACCGTAGGCAAACGGCTGAAAAACTAAGTGTTAACTTAAAAATTCAGCTTTATTCTGGAACCGTCTCAAATGTGTGGGACTGAGGAATGAAATGAGGATGAGTGGTACTATAACAACACAGAATTGGTTTGAACATTTTCAAAAAACGTTTTCTTTAAAGGAAGGTTATACAGTGAACCAAACTTATCCCCCAACAGATATAAAAGAGGGACAGGCGCATCCTCTGAATCGGGTCATTACGTACCACGAAGTAGAAAAAGCACTGAAGAAAATTAAATGTGGAAAAGCAAGTGGCACAGATGGTATTATTGGAGAAATGCTAAAAACGGCGGGTCAAACTATTGTTAACTTTCTCACTGTGTTATTTAACAAAATTTTTGATAATGGTGTGTATCCACATGAATGGTCGAAAGCCATTGTAGTGCCTATTTTCAAAAAGGGGAATATAGACGACTGTCACGGTCGCTAAGCCGGACGGCCCTACCACCCTTACCCACGCCTATCACACACTAGGTCAGACAACACAGCACACTAACACAGTTTTACAATCACGCACGCTTCTTTATTTCACACCCACTCCATGGCGCCACCACTCACGCACATCCACAACTGCACACAAGTATCCCAATTCCCGCTGACTCACCCTACTCTACTATAATGACCTGGAAGACCCTAACCTAACCTAAAACACCAGTTACAGTATATCACTGTGACCTGGGGACACAGTGATAGCCCGCACACGTGGTGACTAACTACTAGGGCCAAGGATTTACCAAAGGGACTCTAATCTCTTAACGACTGCTACCACCCACACCTCTCCCCAGGACTCACCCTTCTCTTTTAACCCGGGACCACTACCAAACTGGTCGCTGCGTCCCTAAGGGAGGCAACAACAAGTACCCTACACTGTGCCGGCCACTACGTCCTAAAAGGAGGCAGTAGCTAACACCCCTAACCCTACTGCCTAACGCTACACCCCTTCTACCACAAACATGGGACAACCCATCCCGGCCCGGAAAGCTCCAGTCCTCGGCGCTGTACGTGGCCCCTCACAGGCTGACACCTCCCCGGAAGACTCTGCACCCCGGCGCTGACCGTGGCTCCTCCGCGGGCCGACACCCTCCCCGAAGACTCTGCACCCCGGCGCTGACCGTGGCTTCCCGCAGTCTGACTCCTCCCTGCGATGGGCACGACACCCAACGTACACAACAGACGCCCTCTCGACGGGTCCGGGGCTCGTAGGACGCCTCCTCCTCTGAAGGCCCCGCCGGACACCAAGGGTGAGAAAGGCCTGGTGCAGCGCCCTCTCACAGGACGCCTGAACAGGGATGAGGAACCAGTGCCGGAGAACTCCCGGAAGAGCACCGGTAGCCGGAGGAGAGCTGCCCCACAGAAGGCAGACGGCCTGGGTGGTCTCCCTCTCCCGGGAAAACAGCAGGCCCTGGAAAGCGCCGCTCACCTGCCGGCACGCGGCAGTAGACTGCGGTGATCTGGCCCCAGCCTCAGGACGGAACAGGATACCTGCTGACACAACTGTAGGCCCCTACTGTAATGTTGCTACTACCCGAGTCATCAAGGCACATAGGCTACTTGGTAAAGCTTTAACTCTCCATCTCCCTTGCCTACTTCCCACTCGGGCATGAGAGTGACCCCTTAAATTTCGAACACATCCCCCAACCCATTACTCACTTTGGGGTTATCAGACCCATTTCCTGCCAACCCTTACAACAGCGGTAAAACAATATTCTCCCTGAGCCCATCCACGCTATTACATATGAAATTATGAATCACACCCAATTCTCGGAGAAATAAACCAATCTAAGCGATCCAACACGGACTCCATGGGCCCCCTTAGGACATACTAAATAATCTAGGAAATGGCCAATTTCACAAGGAAATGTCTCCACACAATAACCAGTAGTAATACACATCTCAGGAAAAAAAAAACTTATCAATTTTTAGCGGTTCACAGTTCCAGCATGTTCACACAAGAGAATCAGCTCGCAGCCACAATCCTTCACATTATTACCCCTCTTTGCACTGTCAATTATAATCATATATCAAAAACAACATGATTTGTTCGCCAAAATTTCCATCCAGCACCTCACTCTCGTGTCATCTCTTGTCAGATAACCCAGTGGTTAATCCTTGTCATGCCAACACAACCACACTTCATACAATATTACATGCTGCACATCATCCGTTTTTATCCTATCGGCTGCTAAGCTTCTCGCCTTAAACTTTACCTTCCCCTTCTTTCCGACTACTAAAATTCATAATGGGACTGTCTCCCCACAACCTAAAACATCTTTCTCCAACCCCGTTCTGTCACAAACACATACATCCCTGCCTGTGTGACGACTGTCACTTGTATTACAAAAACTTCTACCCTATGGATTCACTGTCCTGTACCAAATGCGTACGTCGCAGATACAGTCCGCACGCGCACGACACCGCGTCGAGAACCCTGACTCGTAACGAAAGTGAAAAGACACCAGTATAAGTTGAATGGTTACGACCGTACCCCAGTATAAACCACTCGACCACAAATTGGCCTTAGCCCCACTACACAGTTAACCGATTCCAATGCTGTGCAGGTCAACTCCGGAATCGTTAATCAATTTCAACGAACTCCTACTATTTACAATTGAGATTGAGCACAATCATCAAACCCCTCTATGATTCACGCAGACACATCTGCACCTGACTCATATTATGATTCTCAACCAAATGCAACCTCGTACTACCCTCTTATTGAACCCACTGACATTACCATGAACTAACCACAAACAATATCTACATCACTGTCCATCAACGGTCATTATATTGAACCCACATTGTCTAGCCAAACTGTCCTGAGGAAATCGAACTCAGGAACCACTATGTACATTACTTACAAAAATATACAGGAAAGAGGTAACAACACAAACCGGCTGACTACAAATTTCAATCACGGAACCAAGACAACATCATACTAGACAACCAGTATACGCAACGAACACCATACAACTAATCGCAACATGAGACAACTACAGTTCAACTCGCCATAATACAAGACAACACAACGAACTACAACACAACGAACCTAACAGATCACCAACCTGGACATACAGACGATCAACCACACCAGTTCTGCAACTGGCTGACAGTGGCTGCAACAAGGACGACACCGACTCAGCACAGGCCAAGGGCACCCAAACCCGACGAGGACCTGGCACTAACTATATGACTCGAAGTCACTCTTCAAAAACTACTGGCGCTGCCGCCGCACCTACAAGGAGTACGTCCACTCCGACGAACACCAGGGACCGAAGTGAAGCTACCCCAACACATTCCGCCCTGGTCGGAATCAAGCGAACTCTACTCACCACACAAAACAACGATTGGTCAGAGCAGTGTATCCCTCCGCAGAGCTGACACGCCTGACCAACGGACTAGTTGTTGCTCGTGCAACAACACGACAATTTACCACAACAACTCACTGACTCGACAACACCAACAACAGCCGATATCCTGCCCCGCCTTCTCTGGTATAGAACCAAAGTAACAAAAGGGTAACAATCGGGAACGAAACCAACCTCCTCCTACCACTCCCTCAATAAATGAAGACTGGAAGGCAAAAATACTGTATGTCCTACTTCACCTGCCCCCTACCTAGCCTAACCTTACTACCTAGCCATGAGGAACTTAGCCTAACCCCAGCTAACTAAACCCCAGTCTTACCCCGCGCGCAGCGCGCGCACGCACGCACACACACACACCCACACCCACACATAAGCACACATACATGCACGCATACATGCACGCTCGCACGCATACGCGCACACGCTCTCTACCTTGAACCACCACTACTCTTAAACACGTGGACGTACTAGTTTAGTACCGCCGATCGGTGACACACCCCCCTGCCTAAGTTTTAACCACAGGTTAAAGCCAACAACAACTTCTCACTCGATCGGCGTTTTGGCCACACCCTACCTATAACAATCCAATTCCCCATCACTCATTCTGTCCTACTGTTACTTTTGATGCACACCAAAACGTTCATCCCAACAACACCTTTCCAATACATTAACAACCACAGGTTACACTAATCAACCTGGACTAACTCTGCCTCACACGACCTTAACGCAGGTACTTACAGGCAGCCGTTACACTACGCACTACATATAAATTTCATAACTGAGGCTGCTCTGGCTATGCACGACCGCTGTGCGACACGTGCTACAAACACCACACCCTCAGTAACACTTGCTACGTCATTCTCTTCCCATGACACATGCATAGCTTCAATAATGTCAACCTCTCGTGACTCACGTAAATAGAACTTAAGGTTCTCTCTCTCTCTCTTTCTCTCCCCCACTCTCTCTCTCTCTCTCTACGGCAAGCGACTCAAGAAGTCTGCCGCCACATTGTCCTTCCCAGACACTGCCTGCACCGTAAGCTGGAATGGCTGCAGCTGCAGTGCCCACCTTGTGATCCTCCCACTAGCACTCTAGACCCTACAGCTATCTTCCTGGGTTTCGTCCTCAAGTGAGAATGTCGCTTGTACCTGCAAGCTGTGGTTGCCAAGTTCTTCTTTGCCAACTCATACGTCTCAGTTACCTTGTTCCTTAAGTTAACGACGTACTCTGCTGCTGTGCGGAGCTCTTGCCTTCCTGGTTGCAACCACAGATCCCTCAGTATCTGCATGGGCCTGCGCATCAGTGGCATCCTTACAAGGGGAACTCTTGACACTCTTCCCTTGTCCACAGTACGCTGACACTGGAAGCATGACTGGCAGTACCGACGAATGTCAGCATGCATGCCTGGCCAATAGAAATGGCGACCAACTCGCTCCTTGGTTCGGGTGGTACCTAAGTGACCAGACATGGGTACGTCGTGGCCTAGCTTCATCACCGTGGTCCGTAGTTCTGCTGGGACGCAGATCTGACTCGCTACGTCCTTGGGACCCTCAAACCGCCTGACCAGTACACCAGACTTCCGCGCGTACTCAACTCGTCCAAACTTGGTGTGGAAGTGCGTCCCTGCTTCACACGCACTCCGAGCCTTCCTCAAGGTTTCATCCTGGTCCTGCATCTGAATTAACTGCTGGGTAGAGGTGTTCAGAATGCATTCCTCGACGGGCAGTGGTACGGGTTCTTGCTGCTCCCTGGCTCTCTGCGCGCGTGTCTGCACTGCCCCTACCAACGCCGGGTCTGCGTATACAGGCACACGTGTCCAACCGGGATCTCCTCCTCTCTTTGCGAAGTTTCCGATCAGGACTTCCTGCACAGGGCTATTCATGACCAAAACCTCCAACTTCCCTGCGATGAATGGTGACTTCAACTCTATTACCGCCACAGGTAACACAGACCTACATCTGGACTCAGCCAACACTACTGGGACTGTCTCTCCTGTGTACGCATCTGCCGGTACTAACCACTTGGCCACTACGGTGTGTCCGGCACCAGTGTCCCGTAATCCATTGGCCGGAGACCCGTTAACTTCTACAATGCACGCAGGCTCGTACCGCTGCTCAGCGCATGGGCGACACAACGTAGGGACTACTCGAGCTTGGGGCTGGTCACAGCAATGCACAGCTCCAACAGAATGGGCTCAGGGCATTTCCTAGCGATGTGGCCTGGCTTCTTGCAGTTGAAACAAACTATGGTCGATCTAGGCCCTTCTGATCTCCTGTTCAGCTGCTGTAGTGCACCATCACTTTGTTGGGACCTCCCTGCGGGCTGGCTCCCTGCTGTTTCACGTGTATTACCCAGGTTGGGCTGGTTAACTGTTCGGTCTTGTCTCGCCTTCCTCCCCAGTCTTTTGGCCTCTGCCAAAACAGTAGCTTCTGTTGCAAGTTGTTCCACAGTTTTCGGGCATGTCTTCCGCACCTCAATTGTGAACTCTGGAGACAATAGCTGATAAAACTGTTCTTGGAACAGCAGATCCTTTACGTCCTCTGCCACACTCTCATCCTTGCCCGCTGCTGCACACCAGAGGGAAAACCACCGCTTCATCCTTCCCAGCATCTGGCCGAAAGTCTGAGCAGCGTCCTTCTTGATGCTCCTGAACTTTTCTCGGTAGGCCTCAGCATCTAGCCTGAAGTGGCTTAACAGGGCGCCTTTTATCTGATCATAGTCGCCTAACTCATCCGCACTTAACCGCATCACCGCTTCTCTAGCCTTTCCTCTCAGCAGAGACATCAGACGTGTGGGCCATGAGGTCTTGCTCCACTTGCACATCTGGGCTACACGCTCAAATTGGGCGATGAAAGCGTCCACGTCGTCGTTCTCTCCCAACGGCTCAAGGTGGACATGCTTCGTTTCCTCCACCTCAATCAAGCGTTTCCTATGCGCTGCTTCATCTAAGGCCTGTCTCTCTTGTATGATTAGCTCTCGCTCTCTTGCCTCTAACTCGGCTTCATCCCTTCGTCTCTTGAGATCTAACTCGGCTTGCCGTGCTTGAGCTTCTATTTCCCTTATTGCCCTTTCTTCCTCCATCTTCTTCCTCTGCAGTTCCAGTTCCATCTGTCTCGCTGCTTTCTCGTCTTCATCCTTCCGCTTTAACCTTTCCCTCTCCTCTTCGATCTTCTTCTGCTTCACCTCTAGTTCCCTCTGCCTAGCAGCTTTCTCCTCTTCGATCTTCTTCTGCTTCATTTCTAGCTCCCTCTGTCTATCAGCTTTCTCCTCTTCTATCTTCCTCTGCTGCATCTCTAGCTCCCTCTGCCTAGCAGCTTTCTCCTCTTCATCCTTCTGCTTTAACCTTTCCTTCTCCTCTTCGATCTTCTTCTGCTTCATTTCTAGCTCCCTCTGCCTAGCAGCTTTCTCCTCTTCATCCCTCATCTTCTGCCTCACTTTCTCCTCCATTCGGAGCTCCAATTCTGCTTCTCTCGCCGTCTTCTCATCCTCATTACGTACTGAGTCTGTGACGAACTTGGCGAGGTCTCCCCCAGCTAAACCCATCGCCGCTCCCAACTTGGCAAACTTTGCATAAGCCCCCGTCCCCTGTTCTTGATCCACCCCCGCTCCCTGGTCACTAACCTTAGGTTTGGTATCCGCCGTAGGGGCCTGTGGATCCATGACACTATCGGGGTCGTACTGCGGATGGGCTCGGGTGTGTTTAGACATAGGGTACCCCTGCCACCACAAAACTAGCAACGGACAGTATGCGATCTGAGCGCAACTGGAGGTTCCTGACTACGCACTAGCCCCTGAAGTAACTCAGCACAAGTACACAATACTCTCAATGTGTCACGCACCAAGCATAACTCCACCCACACTTGTGTACCTCATACATATACCCACATGGGCTCCAACCCATACAATACTACCAATGCACTGTCTGGTCACGGACTGAACCACGTGACACCGTGTGTCCACTGTCCACTGTGCATGCGCACCAGTTACCCACAGTCACAGGCCTCACTGTCTCTGGTAGGCCGCACCCACACGATCAGTGCACTTGCACCCCTCAAGTCCAGGTGCACTCACAGCATACCCTATGCCACAACACTGCGCACCCTCGTGCTTCCCACACACAGTCACCTGGGCTTACACTGCCCTTAATCCCCACAGGATATCCGAGCACACAGTGTGCACAGTCACGGGCCGGGTACCACTCTACCTACTCACTGGGGTTATACCACATGTAAGGGACACAAAAGACACCTGGTACCCTCCGGCACCTCACCTACACTGTACGGTGTAATCACTCACACTTCCAACAACCACTCAATGTTTATTGACCATTCATACCTCACTCACACGGTAGCGCCAACCCATTCACACCAACACACGTGCCCTGCCCAATGCCAATGAAAACCTGCCTGAAGTGAACAGGGACACTACGTACCACCTCCCAGGGTACTGGTACGCTCACACAAACCACGCACTTACATTTCACACAACGTACACACCGGACACAACACCCCCCTTACCTCCCTTCTAGCTACCTATCACCTACCCAGAACCCCTTATGGTACCCCGCATCTCCACCAAAGTGTCACGGTCGCTAAGCCGGACGGCCCTACCACCCTTACCCACGCCTATCACACACTAGGTCAGACAACACAGCACACTAACACAGTTTTACAATCACGCACGCTTCTTTATTTCACACCCACTCCATGGCGCCACCACTCACGCACATCCACAACTGCACACAAGTATCCCAATTCCCGCTGACTCACCCTACTCTACTATAATGACCTGGAAGACCCTAACCTAACCTAAAACACCAGTTACAGTATATCACTGTGACCTGGGGACACAGTGATAGCCCGCACACGTGGTGACTAACTACTAGGGCCAAGGATTTACCAAAGGGACTCTAATCTCTTAACGACTGCTACCACCCACACCTCTCCCCAGGACTCACCCTTCTCTTTTAACCCGGGACCACTACCAAACTGGTCGCTGCGTCCCTAAGGGAGGCAACAACAAGTACCCTACACTGTGCCGGCCACTACGTCCTAAAAGGAGGCAGTAGCTAACACCCCTAACCCTACTGCCTAACGCTACACCCCTTCTACCACAAACATGGGACAACCCATCCCGGCCCGGAAAGCTCCAGTCCTCGGCGCTGTACGTGGCCCCTCACAGGCTGACACCTCCCCGGAAGACTCTGCACCCCGGCGCTGACCGTGGCTCCTCCGCGGGCCGACACCCTCCCCGAAGACTCTGCACCCCGGCGCTGACCGTGGCTTCCCGCAGTCTGACTCCTCCCTGCGATGGGCACGACACCCAACGTACACAACAGACGCCCTCTCGACGGGTCCGGGGCTCGTAGGACGCCTCCTCCTCTGAAGGCCCTGCCGGACACCAAGGGTGAGAAAGGCCTGGTGCAGCGCCCTCTCACAGGACGCCTGAACAGGGACGAGGAACCAGTGCCGGAGAACTCCCGGAAGAGCACCGGTAGCCGGAGGAGAGCTGCCCCACAGAAGGCAGACGGCCTGGGTGGTCTCCCTCTCCCGGGAAAACAGCAGGCCCTGGAAAGCGCCGCTCACCTGCCGGCACGCGGCAGTAGACTGCGGTGATCTGGCCCCAGCCTCAGGACGGAACAGGATACCTGCTGACACAACTGTAGGCCCCTACTGTAATGTTGCTACTACCCGAGTCATCAAGGCACATAGGCTACTTGGTAAAGCTTTAACTCTCCATCTCCCTTGCCTACTTCCCACTCGGGCATGAGAGTGACCCCTTAAATTTCGAACACATCCCCCAACCCATTACTCACTTTGGGGTTATCAGACCCATTTCCTGCCAACCCTTACAACAGCGGTAAAACAATATTCTCCCTGAGCCCATCCACGCTATTACATATGAAATTATGAATCACACCCAATTCTCGGAGAAATAAACCAATCTAAGCGATCCAACACGGACTCCATGGGCCCCCTTAGGACATACTAAATAATCTAGGAAATGGCCAATTTCACAAGGAAATGTCTCCACACAATAACCAGTAGTAATACACATCTCAGGGAAAAAAAAAAACATCAATTTTTAGCGGTTCACAGTTCCAGCATGTTCACACAAGAGAATCAGCTCGCAGCCACAATCCTTCACATTATTACCCCTCTTTGCACTGTCAATTATAATCATATATCAAAAAAACATGATTTGTTCGCCAAAATTTCCATCCAGCACCTCACTCTCGTGTCATCTCTTGTCAGATAACCCAGTGGTTAATCCTTGTCATGCCAACACAACCACACTTCATACAATATTACATGCTGCACATCATCCGTTTTTATCCTATCGGCTGCTAAGCTTCTCGCCTTAAACTTTACCTTCCCCTTCTTTCCGACTACTAAAATTCATAATGGGACTGTCTCCCCACAACCTAAAACATCTTTCTCCAACCCCGTTCTGTCACAAACACATACATCCCTGCCTGTGTGACGACTGTCACTTGTATTACAAAAACTTCTACCCTATGGATTCACTGTCCTGTACCAAATGCGTACGTCGCAGATACAGTCCGCACGCGCACGACACCCGCGTCGAGAACCCTGACTCGTAACGAAAGTGAAAAGACACCAATATAAGTTGAATGGTTACGACCGTACCCCAGTATAAACCACTCGACCACAAATTGGCCTTAGCCCCACTACACAGTTAACCGTTTTTCCAATGTGTGCAGGTCAACTCCGGAATCGTTAATCCAATTTAAAACGAAACTCCTACTATTTACAATTGAGATTGAGCACAATCATCAAACCCTCTATGATTCACGCAGAAAACAAATTGCACCTGATCATATTATGATCCTCAACCAAAATGCAACCTCTACTACCTCTTATTGCCCCCCCCACGGGACATTACCATGAACTAACCAAAACAATATCTACATCATGTCCATCAACGGTCATTATATTGAACCCACATTGTCTAGCCAAACTGCCTGAGGAAATCGAACCAGGAACCAACTATTACATTACTTACAAAAAATATACGGAAAAATAGGTAACAACCCAAACCGGCCTGACTAAAAATTTTCAATCACGGAAAAGACAACATATACTAGACAACCATAAACCCCAACGAAAACCATAAAACTAATCGCAACATGAGCAACCCCTACAGTTCAAATCGCCATTAATACAAGACAACACAACGAACTACAACACAACGAACCAACAGATCACCAACCTGGGCATACAGACTATCAACCACACCGTTCTGCAACTGGTGACATGACGGAAACAAGGACGAAAACCGACCAGCACAGGCCAAGGGCACCCAAAACCGCGAGGACCGGGCACTAAACTATATGACTCGAAGTCACTCTTCAAAACTACCGGCGCTGCCGCCGCACTACAGGGAGTACGTCCCAATCCGACGAAACCAGGGAACCGAATTGAAGTACCCCAAAAACCCCTTCCACCCTGGGCGGAATCAAGCGAACTCTACTCACCACACAAAACAACGATTGGTTCAGAGCGGGTGTATCCCTCCGCAGAGCTGACACGCCTGACAAACGACTAGTTGTTGCTCGTGCAACAACACGAAAAATTTACCACAACAACTCACTGACTCGACAACACAAACAACACCGATTTCCTGCCCGCCTTCTCTGGATAGAACCAAAGTAATAAAAGGGTAACAATCGGGAACGAAACCAACCTCCTCCTAAACTCCTCAATAAATGAAGACTGGAAGGCAAAAATATGAAAGTCCTAAATTCACCTGCCCCCCACCTAGCCTAACCTTACTACCTAACCATGGAGAACTTAGCCCTAACCCCAGCTAACTAAACCCCAGTCTACCCCGCGGCCCGCGTCGCCACGGGACGCACACCACCCACACCCAACCCCACAAAAGCACACATACTGCATGCATACATGCACGCTCCACCCCATACGCGCACAACCTCTTACCTTTGAAACCACCACTACTCTTAAACACGGGAAATTACTGTTTAATTTCCGCCGACGGTTGAAAAACGCCCTGAAAAATGGAGGTGGTTTTCTTTGATTAATGTCACTTGTAAATGCTTTACTTCAATTTGAACAGAGACTGTTTTTTCATGGCTAGAGGAAAATAATATAATTGTTGATAATCAAAACTGGTTTTGGAAAACAATTATTTCCCAACGGGTGATCAAATATTCAATTTATACAATATTGGCCAGGATGTTTATGTTAAAAGGTCGAAAATTTATGTTGCCTTTGGGGGATTTCAGAAAAGCGTTTGTTCAGTTCCCCCCATGACAAATTACTACAAACCCTGTATAATGAAGGGATACAGGGGAAATTTTTATGTTGTCCCGAAGTCCATGTATGATTTTTCTGGGTTTCGTGTGGGTTGATGCAATGAATTTTTTGGAGTTTTTTTTATTTCCTGTTGGGGGTAAGACAAGGAGTGGACTGAGTCCAAACTGCTTTCACTCTTCATTAACCAACTGGCCAACTAAAATTAATGAAACGGGGGTCCATGGGTGCAATGCTTCCTATTTTATTGAGAACTTCATTTTGCTCTTTGGGAGAATGTAGCTCTAATTTTACTAACCCGGTGGTCTACAAGCCCCAACTAAAAATCATTGAAAAACATGTTGTTGTTTGGTTTTGTTAGATTTAACAAATCTAAGACTAAAGTCATGGGTTCAGGGAAAAAGGGGGCTATTTAGGGGGCGAAGGGGGAAAATTGGGGTTATGATGGTGAATAAATCGGAAAAACCCCAAAAAAATATGTTACTTGGGTTTCACATTTACTACCATGCTTAGTATGAATCTTGGAATTTTGCACCCCGGTAACAAAGGGGGAAAAAGCCTTTATTTGTGTTTTCCTGCGTTTAAACAATTGCAAAGAAAGGGGTCGGGAAAAAATTTTTCAAAAAATTTTTTTCCAAAAAAACCCAAACCCAAATTTTTCTGTACTCCCCGCCCCCAAAATTTTGGGCTGCAACGGGGTTTGGGGGACATTGAGAAAAAACACTAATTAGCCTGCCCCAAAAATTTTCCTTGGGTTCTATTAAAAAAAACCCAAAAAAATTGTATATTCGGAATTAAGCAGGATCCCCCCTTTAATAAATTCAAAATGAAAAAAATTGAAAATTTTGGGTTTTGATTAAAATTTAACCCCGGGCTTGAATTAGATTACCCCAAAAAGGGGTTCCTTAAAACAAGAAAACTTGGGGGATCAGGGGGTAGGTGCTGGGTTTTAAAGGGATTTTAGAAAATTTGGGAAAAAAACCGGGGTTTTAAATTTTTTATTGGGGACGGGGAAAGGGGTGGGGGACGAAAGAGTGTTTTTACCAATTTTTTTTAAAAAAAGGCTAGTTTTATGTATTTTTTAAAATGGTTTTTATCAAATTTGGGTAAAAATAGATTTGTCTTGTACAATCTTTACAGTGTGGGGGTTCGGGGGAATTTGGCCCCTTTTTTTTTTAGTTTCCCCGGGCTTTTTTTGGGGTTTCAAGGGGCTTTGACACAGGGGAAAAATTGGGAGTACTCCCCTAAAGAAACAAAACCCCGAGATAATT